>JAYKAV010003134.1:258700-283082 GCA_035582835.1 Phoebastria nigripes | reverse complement strand
CCCTCCCCTCCCCTCCCCTTCCCTTCCCTTCCCTTCCTTTCCTTTCCCTTCCTTTCCTTTCCCTTCCCTTCCCAATTTTTGTCCTGAGATCATCAGGTTTCATAACTATACTGAACTATATGAATGAACTCTTTCCTGCCCCTTTCTTGCTGCTATTTTAATGACTTCCAGAACCTTGGTGGCTCAGGGCTCAATTCATTCATCGGAGCTGACTCTTCTGAGCTGCTTCAGCAACACAATATGACTGCCAGCCCCTTTAAGCTGCTCTGGGATAGAGCCTGACTCTGTGTGAGGGAAACCTCTGCTGCTTATTTGCTTTACAACCATTCCCTCTTCATGGCTCCAACTAAGGTATGTGGCTAAATCCTAGCTGCCAGGCTGGAGTCTCTAAGATTGGACGTCATCAGCTAAATCTAAGAAAAGGCATTTTTCTGGAAAGCGGTTTATAGCAAATTTTGTCTCTGGCCTTTGCTTATGATGTTGTATATGACTTTTAAAAAAGGACCTCCCTGTTTTCCAAATCAGCTTTCAAGTTGTCCAGATGAGGGTTTATGGTCTGGATAGGTCGGAGAAGGATCATTCTCAAATTATTTTTCCCTGTTGTTGTTTTCCTGCACTTGACACATCATATTCAGCTCAGCTGCTTCTTGCCATAATGTTACTTACCTGTGTGCATCTCATACCACCTTACATGTACAAACGTGCTTCTGCTTCTTGGCTTCCACTTGCTTCCTTGGGGAAGCATGGATCTTTTATAGGTTTTGCATCACATCTGCCAGTCCTAAGCAGATATCTCAGGTACCCTTAGGGATATCAAATGGCAGTAGATACCCACACTTAAAAAAGTGAGTTAAGCCCAAAGTGTCCATCTTAAAAGAATTCAAATACTTTATAGTTAACTGAGTAAAATTTCAAATATAGAAAGTCAAACATCAAAAAAATCTCATCTAAGGCTAATTATTAATTTTACCCTACCCAAAGATTTTCCTTGAAATGAAAGCATTACTTTTACTGAAACAATTCCTTTCCAGCTGTTTTCAGTCTTTTTCTTGGTTGTGAGGTATCAGCCCCACCTAGTGAATGATTAATGAATTCTTAAAATACAGCACACCAGAAGAGCTATAAGCAAATGCTCAGTTTTGTCTGGCCTATATCTTCTATTTCTCCTCCTAAAGACCTCAGTGACTCTTGATTTCACTGAAGCGGTATGTAAAATATACTGGTGGAAGTGAAATCGGAAACAGGTCCAACRGCTTGCTCTCACATGTTACAAGATTAGTTATAACCCTCAACAGTTTTAGCATTGTGGTATGATTCAGAGTACAAGGAGCATCACAGCAGTACGAGTTTTGGAGTACGAAAGAGAGAAAGAATATTCCTGTGTTTTCCAAAGTTGTCAAAGAGAAAATTATGCTAACATGTTAAATACATCACCTAACTAGGAAGTTATGCCGTAATCAGTGCACTGAAATATAACTGGGAGACAAAGTAGTATGAGCAAGTTTAAAGGTACCGGGCCAGATTCTTTTTTGGAATAAATTGGAACAAGTTGGAATAAATTAGAGTAAGCTTCTTTGGCTTGAGGCATTGCTTTTATGCATCTGGAAACATGGCTTGCTAATACTTGAAGGAAAGGTCTTGCTGATAGCAAATAACTGTTTCTGCTGTTCCACCCAAACAGTTTGTATGCTTTTTGAAGAATTTAAAACAGCATGGGGTTGAATTTAATTTAGCTTAAAATTAAATTGAACAATTGATTTTTTTTTTTACTCTGATTTAATCTTGTATGGCAGCAGAATAGCTTAGAACATATCCTAAACGTCAAACTCCTGAAACCACATGATGTGGCTTTTAAGGGAGCTAGCTTTACAGACTTAAGTACATAGGTTAGAAGGCTTCTTTTCCTGGGTTTTCTATGTAGTCCTTTACTTCTTACTTCTGAGAGGACATTTGGTACAAAACAAGTTTTGAAAGCACTAGAAAGAGAGTTGACCCTCACTAAAAGAAGATGAAGAACAAGGGTCTGCAGGTGTGAGCTACAGATCTCAGCAGAGTAGGTGAGATTTGGCCTTCCCCTGGGAGATCCAGCGAGGACGTGTTCCACTTGTGCACCACTTGTGCATCAACATGTGTACCACTAATGGCATGTACACGTCGTATCTTACAAACAGGGAGAGTTTTGCCTGTACTGCTTTTCCACAGGCAGCATGTTCATATGGTATGCTGAAAAGCCCAGAAAGAGAGGCAACTGCTAAGAAATTCTGCATCATGTCCTTTCACCCTCACAGCTGGCTTGAACAGCGTCTCTCTAGATTTCTTATAGTAGACAGGGAGGAGGGATAACACATTAACTACAGAGAGAGCTTAGGGAAATTAATCTAATTGAACCACTTGAAAAGGGCACCAAAGTTTACCTGCTGTTCTTAAGCAGGCCACTAGTATCTGTTCATTTCATTTAGCAAATCTCAATTAGACAAGACTTGGAGTGACATAATAACATGGTTACCTGAGGTTGGAAGAGACCTCTGGAGGTCATCTGGTCCAAACCCCCTGCTCAGCTTCAGTTTGTTGCACTTCATTCCATGTTCGGTATGCTAGCAGAACCATGATAATGAACACGCAGATGCTGCTGAAGAGAGTTAGGCCTAGTTTGGAGACATCTAGCAACAAGAAGATGGATTCCTGATGGGAGAATGTCACCCGTTTTATTTAAATGAGTGTCCCTACCTTCCCCTCAGTGTCCTATACTGGGGTGGAGTTGCCTTGGAGCAGAGAGGAGCTGTGCTCCCCTGTTTTGGCCTTCTGAGGCACATAGCATGTGCTGCTGCACAGGGGCCCTAACCTAGACTGGGGCTGGATCTGGCCTTATCTTCTGTATTGTGATCTCTGCAATATAACTGTAAGATATTATACCAAAAAGCCAATATGTCACAAACTTGACTTTTCAGTTATAAACACAAATACATTTTTACATTACCAGATTCAAATATTTCAGTAAGACTCTTACAGTGTTTCAATAGTGAAATAATTTTGAATTTTATTTTTATTAATCTGTATTTTCCAGTGCAGGCCAAAGATAATGTTTGTATATCAAATTTTCCTCTGGGATGAGATTCCCTCTAACTCCATTTATGGATATCACCCATTTATTACGAATCCCTCCTTCAAGTTCTACAATTCTCTTTAAAATCTCATATTATTTTCCCATTTTCTGTAAGTCTTGTCTCCAGAACTCCTGTGATGTTAGACAATAATCTCATTTTTTATTGTAATACAAAGTAAAATAAAAGTCTTGGCTTTCATGTTTGTTAAGAAAGTGTTGATCTTTTGTTCATAATCCAAACCCAAAAGAGAGAATTAAAATAAACTATTTAGTATTCAAAGACATGCTTCTTAAAAGATCTCCTGGGATTTGAATGCCTTACGTTAGTAGTTCAGCCCATGTCTGGCCTCGCTGGAGAGAGGGTTGGGGGATGAGGTGTGGGGGAGGTGCGTGTCAGGCTTCTTCAGCTGCTCCCCTGTCACCAAACCAGGTGGCAGTCAACACATTGCCTCAAAGAGGAGAAAGAGATGGCTTGCCCTGGGCTTTGTGCTTCAAAAATTTTTGAGGACCCTTTAAGATTTTACAAAATATCATAATATGTAGAGTCGCAGTGGTGCCTTTTCACTTAGTTTGCCTGGCACTCCTCAGCAGCCTGATGGGGCCTGCTGTGGTGTTTGTATGGTGCCTCATGGTGGAGGAACTGGTGGAGTGGTGCCCTGCTCCATGGTGGTGCCTTGTGGTGGAGGAATTGGTGAGGTGGTGCCCTGCTCCATGGTGCCTCATGGTGGAGGATGTGGTGTTTGGTGCCCTGCTCCAGGGGGCCTCATGGTGGAGGGCAGGCTGGAGTGGTGCTCTGCTCTGTGGTGATGGCACAAGGGAGGAGTCACAATCAATCACAGTCAGATTTACAAACACATGCTAATGTAACATCCTCTGTTTCATGCTTTATGAATGTTTGACCCAAAATGAAATTGAGCTTTTCTTAGTTCAGTCCAATAAAAAATAGACCAACACATCTTCCATTCCCATCCAGGGATCTCACACTTTTGATTTGGAAATACATTTTTGATATGAAAACCTTCACTGGGGCCAGGAGAGGTCTGTGGTGGGGGAGCTCTCATCTCTGACACACTGCTTTTGTCTTCAAGATTATGGTCTAAGTCATGTACCTGAGAAAGCAAAGAGTCTGCATTTGAAGCCCACCTTGTGGTTAATGGGAATAGAAAGGTTTTGCATGGCAGACAGGAGCTGGCAGTTAGACAGTTACTCTTCTGATAGTTGGCTTAGGCTTCATAATCATGACCTGTAGTTAGTTATCCATTGCATGGCCCAGTGACTTGTAAAGTGTTTATGCTTCAGAAATTTGACCTCAGTGTGGGAATAAGGGGCTTGAAAAACACGTATCAGCTTGCATTACAAATGTAAAGGGCAGAAGCACTCAAAAGTATCTCATAGATATCAAACAGGGAGCATGTGTTTTGGGGCCTTTTCCAGAGGTGGTTATAGCTGAAACTTCTACATATGAACTGTAATGGTTGTAGCTATTGGTGCTTTAGAATGGCCAGACTGCTCCTGCTCCTCATTCATGAAGTGTCTGATTACTTCCAGCCATTTGGTAAATCTTTCAGTAAGAAGCTGTTGCTTTTAAGATATAGTAAAAGCTGTTCTTCCTTTGTCATTACAGCTTTCATAGATAACACTGTATGTAAAAGGAAAGGAAATTTCAGTTTTGTTGTCTTATTAGCTACATGATGATGAGCAGTTTTAGAGTAAATAATTATGTATGTTTCAGCTTATTTCTACTGGGAATGTAGAACTGCCATGATAGCTCAACAGAGCAAAAGGAATCAGTGCAAGTGTATCGGCACATGTAATAGTTCAAATCCAGTATTAGAACATTGCAAGACTCAAATGGTTAATCAGAGATGAAGAAGAATATTTAGCAAATCATATTTAATTATTCAGTGCAAATTTGCATGTCACTCACTTTTCCATTCCATTATCTAGGAATAAAACCTGATTAAATATGAACACAAGATGATTGTATGAGTTGTGACGTGACAGTGCCACCTGCCGTTACATTATGTGGTTTGTATAGAATTTTCTGGGTAATTCAGAGGCTTACCCCCACTTTCAAAAGATAGACACACAGGAAAACTTAGGACCTGTGGTGCTGAGCTGGTAGCCTCGGGTTGGTATTTGGTGCTACGTTAACATTATTCTTTCTTATATTTAGTGAATTTGGGAGAATGGAGTAACTTCATTGGGGGGGACTGAAACACACTTATTCCTCTGAGAGATGACTGATGAACATTCACATCTCTTCATGGCCTGTTGAAGGCGGAGTCCACTGGCAGAGTGTATGGAAGCTATACCATTTCCTCCTCATTTGATTCAGGACCTCAACTGGTGCATGTGCTCTCCAAGTGCCCATAGTATCTGACATGTGTGCAAAGCCTGCAGAAGCATGACTATGGTTCATTGTGGAGCTAAGGAGCCTTCATACCTTGGCTTGCTTAGTATAGTACCATTAGGCAGTTCTGGACAGACCAAGAGCAGATCTGTTGGTACTCAGGGTGCCTTTACAGTTTAAAACTCAGGCATCTGTAGACCTTAAGCATCTCTATGAATTGACACTCTTTGAATGGGAATTTTAAGAAGCTAGAGTTTGGATTAAAGCACCTACAGGAGCAGTTGAGCATCTCATTCTCCACCCTTCATTGTCCTTTTCAACCTTCTCTAATTCTGCTCCACCCATTATGAAGTGAAGAGTGGGGAGGGACCAAAACAGCACAAGATAATCACGTTGTGGGTGCACCTTGCATTTATAATGATCTGTTCTATTTTATTTTCTATCTCTGTTTTTATACTTTTTAACATTCTGTGGGGTTTTTGCCCTCTACTGAGCTCAGGTTTTCAGAAGTGCTGCTAAAACACCAGGATCTTTTTCTTGAGTAGTGATAGGTAATTCAGAATCCTACAATGAAAATGTAAAGGTAAGATTGTTTTTCTCTATGTGCATTAGCTTATTTTATCTAGACTGATTTTCATGTGTTATTGCTTACTATCATGAGGATCTTCATGGTTATTTCGCCAGCCCCACCCATTGGACTGTTACTGTTAGAGCCCTGAATAACTTAGTGGCATAAGAAAATCATATCACTTAACTATTTGCTCCATTTTCCAGATCATTTGTGAGCACGTTGAATAGTACAAACCTTCACACAGATATCTGGGGGATCCTGTTGTTATCTTCCTTTCACTGAGAAAAAAAGTAATTTATTCTTACTTTTGTCTTTCTTTTGTTTTATAGCTTTAAAGCAGATCTTTATTCATGTGAGGACTTTCCCTCTTACTTCATGACAGCCTATCATCTGTAACTGGCTTTGGTGAACAACACTGTTGAATGCTTTCTGGGGGTCCTAGCAGATTATACCAAATAGATTTTTCTCCAATTGATCTGCGAGGTATGGCTTCTCTTTATAAAGCTATCTTGATTTTTCCTCAAGATATTTTTATCCATGTATCAACTCTTTAATTCTACTGTTTATTATACTTTCTAAGAATTTGCCTGGTACTGTTTCAGATTTACTTCTCTGGAGTTCCCAGAGCCCTTTTAAAAAAATGTCATCATGTTTACTACTTTCTATGCTTGATACTGAGACGGTTTTAAGCGCATGGTTATACATGGCAGTGAATTGATTTCCTTTAGAACTTGTGGGGAATGGTATTGCTTCTCTTTGGCTGTCTTCTCAGCCTAGCTGCTCCATTTATAGTGTCTAAAAATGTAGTCTCAGAATTGTCTGTAAAGTGATGTCTCATAATTACATATTTCAGCAATCCCATATATTCTGTCTCCTAGTTTTGCAACTTTTTAGACCTATCTCAGCATGTCACAGCATGGCATCTGATGCTGTCTTGGTCAGGCAATGATACTGTAGTGATATTATTACCTGTAATAGATATTCTGTGTTATGAGCTGATATGGCCAATTCATTTATCTGCTGTGACTCTAAGTAATCTTTTATAAACTACTGCTCTGTTACTAGTACAACAGCGTCTGTCTGTCCCATACAATATATGTCCTGGAATGGCAACATCTCTCCAAAAATAATATGTGCCAATAATGAGATTTTTGGGATCAGTGGGTTTTAGTGATGAGCATTTCTGAAAATGCAATTAAAGCACTTATCTGCATTTTCAGACACCTATCTAGATGCATTTCAAATTACAAATGTAAGAAAGCCATTTTCATTCCTTACCAAATAAAATTTTGGTAGTCATAATCAAGTTTACTGTTATTAAAACCATAGTTATGGACAATAACATATTTTCTTAATGCACAACCAGTCAAATAGCTCTACCGTTACTTAAGGGATTAATGATACACATTGGGGAAACTTCAGAGACCCTCATGTGTTCAGTTTCCCTGAGATTTTTTACTTAATTGTGGACATCTCCAAGCACAAATTAGCTGATTTTCCTCCTTTTCACTGCCTGTGCTTTCAAAATAAGGCAAGTGTTGTCCTATCTTCTTATGTCTATATTCCTCTGTTCCTAGGACTCTGTAGACAAACTCTTTTCTTCCCAGTTATTTGTTTATCGGTATGTAAAATCTTCAGAATTCCTCATTCTTATTACTGGCATGCCTGTGTCGCTGATGGCATTTAAAGTCTCAGACTAATGGAGTTTATGCATACCTACCTTAGCCTTGGTCCTCACAGGTTTTGTACTACTGAAGTTTCATTAGCAGTATTTTAATTCTCCTTAGCATCTATAGAGGGCTTTGGGTAAAATTGTCACACAAGAGTACATAGAGTACCTGGGATTACATTTTAAAGTAACTCGACTTATACGCATTCTGTTTACAGCATATAGCAACAGTTTCTATAAAATCATAACATGTGATATGGTCTTGTTAGACTTGCTGGTTTCTTTCTAGGTTTCCACAACATGAGGTGCTAAGGACACTTTTGAAAATGGAAATTAATTATCCAGTCATTTATTCCCTTTGCTTATTTCTACTCGTGCCTTGTCTCCAGTTTAGCAGGTTGACCCTTAACTGAATCATTTCCCCATGCGGACATAAATTGTAGTGAGAGAGCGGTTCATGAGAAAACCAAAGTGTGTGTCTAGACAACCCCTAGCTAATTACTTAGGGGGTAGTGGGACAACATTTTTGTTTTTCTTTAATCATGTACTTTGTTGTGATTTTTGCYGGACTTGGTCTGCAGAGAGAGAAGAGATGATGAATAAATCACTGTTTGTTTGGCAYGTTGAGATGGGTAGATTTTTCTGACACTGTCCAAAGAAGATGAAAGTGATACCAAACAACAGTTCTCCTCAACCTAGTAATTAATGTGTAGATTAGTGTACTTCAACCTTCCACCCTGCAGAAGAGAAATGTTTTATGGTTTCATACATTAAGAGGAAATGTGATAACAAGGTAGGGAGTCTGCAAGTTGAACACTGAATAACTCGTTTGGCACACAAGGAGGTTTGGAAGAAAAGAATAGATGTATAGTTGTGTAGCAATTTCTCCCTCTGAAAGGGGCAGATTCAAGGTTAGAAGCTCCCGTTACCTTCAGTAAGTTTTGGATCATACCTAGTGGAGCTGATTATTTCCCACAAACCTGAAACATTCTTCATCATCCCACAACTTCCTCTGCAGAGATGAAGGGAGGATTTGGGATGTCAGTAAAAAAAAAGGAATTAAACAACAGACTTTATATATTTAGAACACAGGCAGCTACTGCCATTTGAAAAGTCTGTTCCACAAACTGTCTACAGCCCGTTCGTGAATCGGTGCACAGATACAATAGCTGCAACATTTATTACTGGCTTAGATGTGTGAACAAGCACTAGCCTGACAGCTCAAGTGAGGTGAATGCTCACAGGAGATAAATTGCCATTTTGTGCCATATCCCTGTGGTACAGCAAATAAAGAAGAGGAAATGGAGCCGCCAGACAAATGCAGCATAAGAGAGACAGCATAAAGCAGAGAGAAATTTCTGTAGAACAGTGGGTGGCACTGTGCACATGTGCTAAAAAAATTCAGTGTGCTGCCTAATATGTGCAGTGTTAGAAAACGAAAATGAAGGTGACACTATATATAGTTCAACATTTTATCCATAAAGAACACGACTTACACACATTTAATACTAGGTCTTCATCTTGGGCAAATAAAGATGATGGTGATGGTGATTATACTTTACAGCTCCATTCCACCTGCTTTTGGGGGATACCAAAACACCCTGCAAACATTAATGAAATCAGCATGACATATTTTAGTAAGATAGGTAAACACGATTCCTTTTGTGAAAGGAAGAGATACGGAATTGTTTTTATTCTGGTCCCTCGAGGACTGGGGGGCAGCGCCCCATCAGCACGCTGTAACTCGTTTTAGTGCTGGCTGGGGCACTGGACCACACAGCTGCGGAGGGACCAGCCAGCTGCCAGAGGGCAGCTGAGAGGGGAAAACAGGGTTATAGCACACAGTAACAAGCCTTGCCTTCTCTCTGCTATCCCCCAGTGCTCTCTGTGTTGCTGCAAGAAGCATTGCGATTGTCTCTGCTCTTCTTAGACAGGAGCCTTATGTTTGGATATCAAAGTGACAAAACACCCTCTGTAATTTTCCAGTGCAGACCAAGGTACAACATTATGAACATCTGTTTCAATAAATAATCTTCCTACAAAACAGAACCTGTATTCTATTATGCAGTATAATGTGCAGAGATGTATACAGAGAAATGTTCTGGGGGAGATCTTCAAATAGTAGAAGGAAAAGCTATATTTGCATAGATCTCTTCCTGATTCATATGTATGTATTATTTCTTGTACAGACCTAACAGAAATTGCAGTTCCCATGTGAATATATTGAAAATCATGGCGATATTCCTTTGCATGGACACAGTGAAACTGACCTTTTTCACAACTGGTGAGAAATCCAGAATTAAAGTACATTCAATTATAAGAAATATTTTTTATTCTTTCTTTGCTAAAAATACATATGCATTACAAAAAGATTAATAATTCTAACTAATCTTAGTCAAATAATGAAAGAGTGAGCAACCTAAAAACCACATCTGTTCGTTAAACTGTGCCAGATATTTAATGCATGACATGCACAACACATTAAAAGAAAGACAATTAACAATTCAAATGGGTTTCCAGACTACTACACAATGATCTGATGGAAGTATGTATTCAGATCATGCATCCTTTTCTGCAGCCCTCTTCAGCAAAACTACATACCATCGAGAATGTGAAATGTGGCCAGAGCTAATATGATAAAGACAAACAAATTAAATCTTTCAGTAGTTTAAGGAACTGATTCTTCACAGCCAAGCACTGTTCCAAGCAATTTTCCCGTTGTTGTAACCATATTAATGAGGTTGAAATTGGTGACCTAATACAATGAAACTTAAGCAAGGTGTATTTTTCTTTTGTGTACGGGTGGAAATCTTGATATACATCAGTGTAACATATTTACAATAAGCATTTGTAGTGTATAATTATTGACAGTGGTGGACTGCCAGTGTTCTTAACAGACACCAGAGACCTTGAGTTACAAGCAAGGAAATTGCGGAAACCCCCATTAGTGGAGCCACAGGCCAGAGGAGGTGTTAAAGGAAGCCAGATCTAGCGGACTTTAAGACTCAGGGGAGTTCTCCTGTCCCGTGCAGATACACACACACACACACAGAGTACACACATGTCTGGCTGCAAAGATCAGCCCAGAAAGCAGTGCTGTTCCTGGCACCCACACAAACACCAACAGCACTCACACAGACATCACCACCACTGGCAGCAAGTGCTCTTCCTTCTCTCCAGCTCACCAAGGCAGAGGTTCCCCAGCGGGCACCCCCTCCCTGCCTCACCCCACACTCTCTTCGTCCGCCGGTACATGCACATCTGCGGGTCCCTCAAACCCCAGAGCAGTCTGCCCAGAGTCCCTGCCCAGACCCTGGGCCCCGTTTGTCCAGCCTCTAGCCCTGACCCTGGCTGTGTCTGACCTGGATGGTCCAGGTTGAATTTTGGTAGCCAGTCAACTCCCCATCACAGAGCAGAAAGAAAAGTGCACTGCAACAGCTCATTTGCACGTGAGCCACCGCTTTTATCCCAACTCCTCTCCTGTTTCCCATGCTTCCTCCTCCTCCTCCAGTGAGCCTACAGGCACGACCTCTCAGTGTCCATATAGTGCGATGGGGATGACTTCCAGCTGATTAAGAAAATTGGCACATTTGGTACGATTACAGAGTTGGAATAGGTGGTCGCTTTGGCAAAACAGGATAAACAACGCTATAGAATAGCATGGACTATATTTTCACCATCCCCTACAGAAAAAAATTATATTGCTGCTTTTGGTATTTTGGATGGATGTGTGTTAATCAAAACTGGACATGTACTGTCATGATGGCACACAGCATTGTGCTAAAATGGGAGAGGAATTGTGCTAAAATGGGAGAGGGTTGATGCTTGAGGAATTCTGAAGGCGACTCTCAGATTAATTTAGGTGTTTTTTTCTATCCATTTCTTTCTACCCATTGACTGTAGAGAAAATGTAAATGTCTCCATAAAATGACCCAGTCTACCTAAAATGCATTTCTGTTACATCCATTGAGAATATAGGGAACCGATACTATATGTCAAACGCCTCCATCCATTTGGGATTCAGTATACTTAATTTTCTCCTGAGAGTTTAAAAGACATGATGATATGGCTTCCTTTTTTTTGCACAATAGTCTACAAACTAATGAAATTATCCAGGTTCAGGTGGCTGGGGTGCCCAGTTCACCTTTTGTGCCCCTGAAAAGTAATAACTAACTAACTAAACAGGACTGGACAATAATTAATGGTAAGCTTAAGTCAGCTTGCAGCTGACCTGTGTCTTTTGAGTGCTTCTCCAATAAGAACTGACTAAATGACTTTCTTCTGAATAAATTTCCTAACGAGAAAATGATTACATGGAAGGGAAATATCACCACCATGTCAAATGAAATAAACAGTAGTCGTGACAAATCTAAACTTTTGTATATTTCCAGGAATGTAAATGAAGCTTCTGTGCTTTTTGCCCCAAGCCTGGATTGTGATGAATGTTCTTATCGTACCAGAGAAGGTCCCTCTATGAACGCTGGATGGTGTGTGGCAGATAGACTCAAGGGATTTCCGAGCTAATGAGAAGGGGGGTTAGTAAGGTAAGTATGTAAAGAACAAATTGTCCTGGAAAGTAGGCAGACTAGTCTGCTGCTTCAAATAAGAAGTGGATTTTGGATATGTAAATCCAAACTTAAACAGGATGTAGGTTGATGAGATCTCATTTTTTATTAACTTCTCCTTAGGAAATTCAATTGTTGTTCTTTCACTATTGACATTGACAATAATTTTATTTTGCTAGCTGCAGACTGTGACATATATTCCAAGAAGATTACTCTTTCCTGAGGTTTTTTGCCCAGTTTCAGTTAAAATTGAATTTCACTTCTACCAAATAATTCATTATCCATGTCTCTGATGTGTCTGGGTTAGAAAATAATAAGTACCACATTCTAGGAAAACTGCATTAAGAGGAAAGAAAAGGATTATTTTTCTTTGACTCTACTGCTGCTTTTGTATTCTAAAAGCTTTCTGAAAGTTGTCAGGAAGTTCTCTAAGATCATTGGTTGAAGGGTGGTACAAAACCACACAACTACCTCATAGTTACAGAATGTAGTCACCTCTCCTGCTTTCTCCCAGCTTCACAGAAAACTACTTTGTGATTGATTAAATATTTCAGCTTTGGTTTAGTGTTTAATCTGTCTCAGCTGTCAGTAGTTTTGAGTGCAGTCGAAATAAATTTTCTCACTTAATTTAACAAGTTTCTATGTAACAACTGAAATCACCCGAAAAGGAAAATTCTTTAGCCTGATTGAATGTGAGGATACAGTTAATCAGGAAGCACTATGCATATGGTGCCTCTTAAGGGGCATGGAAGAGCAGCATTAGGTAAGTATTTTTTAGAGCAGATCTTAGCAAGGGACAATAACAATGAAACCTCAGAGACCCATAGTAGTCTCCTTAAGCATCCAAACTCAGATACATTCTTCCAATTTAAAACCTAGGAAGAATTTCTCATCTGTCTTAARAGTATCCTTCAATTCAGATAGCCTCAGAGATACCTTATAAATATTTTAAATATGTTTTCATATGAAAGAGTACAAATAACTCACAATCTCTGGGAGGGGTTCTGCTCATGCAATTACAGCTGTTGGAGGTACCTAGTCTTAGCGGTTCCTGTTGACTGCCCTGGTAGTCAGTGGAGATCAATGGTAACCACCTAGCTTGAACAATCATCTTAAAACAAGATAATCTTCCAGAAACATTTACCTCCCTCTGTTGTCCTTAGAGGGAGTCTAAAGGACAGTCATAAATTAGATGCCTTACTTTCCACAGCTAAGTGAGATGGGAAGGCTTAAGTGGTAAATGTTGATTTAGTTTAAAAGCTTTTGAAAATAATGGTCTTCAAATGTGCAGCATCAGACAGCTTCAGCAATGCTACAAGCACTATGTGTAATACATCTTTAATCTATTCTGCAGATTAGTTACACTCCAGATTTCATCATCTGGAGGCTTTTTGACCCAGAAGACACATGACTTCCTGATGCACTGTTTCAAATTGGTATACTAGCAAGTAGCATGCCTTTGTACATGGAGAGCTCTACATACTTTGCCTTAGAATACATTAGTCTTATTTGGCTCTTGCTGTTCAAGGAAGCTTAGACTTGCAATCACTGTAAGTGTTTTGCATCATATAAATTCATGAAAAATGGGGCTTCAATATGACCTGGAATCATAGTTTCCATCTGCAAAGCCAAAATTACCTATTCCTACAGCATTCCCAATAGATGTGTCTTTTACTTGTGCTTAAAATCCAGCTATAAGAACTACAAGTTGTCCTTAAGTAATACATCCCATTGCCTCTATCCTCTGTGCTAAAAAGCTTTTTCCAAATGCATAACTTAAACTCTCTTGTTATGATAATTAAATTAATTTTGTGTTTAGACATGTAGACACATTGCTTGCTTCCTCTTTCTGCTGTTTCCTACTTATCAAGAATATTATCAAATATGAGAGGAAATTACCTATCAAAATATATTATCTCAGTTATTATATCCCCCCTGTACTGAACATTTTCTTCAATGCCTTCTTCAGTTAGTTTCCATAGCTATACCATGGATACTGTTTGAAACACAGGCATCTGTCAGGAAGAGCAATTTTATTTTAGGAAGGAAAATTCTACTCAATGCTTTCCATGTGGGTCAGTGTGAAATTTCACTCAGAGAACAGTTAAATTAAATTATTTTAATTACAGTGGCTACTTCAGTTTATTCTGGATGGTAACAGATGTCTAAGTGCACTCCATAACAACAATCATCAATGTATTCCCATAGCAAATTAATATACGTTCTTGAACATTAAATCTAAAAYTGATTTCATGAACTCTTAACACCCATCTTGTTCAAGAGCACGTATTTTTGACTAATACTTTTTGTATGTGTAATTTGCTAAATGGCAAACAGTGCTAGAATCCATCCATTGTCAAGGGTAGTTGAAGCAAACCTATTATGATCAAAAATGTGTATTTTGCTTCCATGTGTATTTACGCAACCTTTTCAGTACAAAGAAGTGTGTAAACTATAGTTAGGAGATTTGAATACTGAGGCTTGATGCTTCCTGATCATGGAGGACATTTTTTCAAGTAAAGGCAATTGAATTCCTCAAGCAAAATTCTGGCTAGAATGACTTAATGACATTTCTGACATTGTCTTCAGTGTGCTGCATTTCAGCTCCCAGCTGAAGGCATCCAGAAACAGTGATACTGAACTGAGACATAATTTAGGAAGCCATTGTTGTTGGATTCTAATATAGTGATTTGCGCACTATATGCCAAGATGCTTAAGTTGCTTTGTACCACTGACATTCCATCAAATCATGACATAGCTAAGCCTACAGCTTGTCAAAGTCGCCAGCATGCGTGAGCTCCACTAACATCTGCATAACAGTGATTCTGGGCCCTTGTCTTTAAACAGACTCTAGAATATTTTTCAGTAAGTACTACTGTACAGTGATGCAATAGTGTCAATTATTACATTGAGGCTTTACTACACATTTTCTAAGTTTCTTGGAATAGAAGTTTGTTACATTATGTCAGGGGAATATCCTGAGAGAACTTACTGTAATTCACATTAGGACTGCATGAAACCACTATAGATGGTGGATTATAGTCTGTACCATTATCAAGAGTTTGGACTGATCTCTTCTAATTCAAACTACATTTGTCTTTCATCATTCAAGAAAAAAAACATCTGTGAGAATAACAAAAGGGGTAGTTTTTAGGAGCAATTGCTGCAGATATCAATAAGTACCAGTGAAGTGTAATTACAATAATCAAACTAAAGAAAACTATTCATGCTGTTAGTAAAATAATATGCATTCTCTTATGTGAATAATTAAGGAAAAGGAATGTAACAGTATCAAACACTCCTAAGCACAGAAAATAGTATCCTGAAAGACTGTGCTAACTGACATTACATGCCTGTTTTAAGTGGCACCATGCAATAGTGAAACATCTAATGTGCAGTTGCCCGAGTTCCTGTAGGCAGCTGGGATGCAATCAGTTGGAAATAGGTACCTGCTCACAAAGCAAACAAAAGCTTCTTTAAGAGATTCAACTTTTGGAACCTGTCCTCAAATCCCTACATAAATACACTGACATTGCCTTTGCCATACTTGGGATCATTTCTCCCTAACTAGAATCAAAAAGTTTAAATGATGGCAAAGTGGTGGGTTTGCCTGGTGTATCGCTGCCTGCAGGTAACTTAATAGGCTTTTGTATTTCCTCAGGCCTGTCTTTTTCTAAAATTGTTAGTTTGAAATCTGCAGTGTTAGTATTGAATATACTGTCAGGACTTGGCCCAAAAGCTGTCCTGTAAGCATGTTCCAGATATTTAACACTGCGAATGATGGTTGGTGAAATAAACGGCCATGCAGAAACTTACTGAAGCGCAAAGCTTTGATCCATGAGGCCAGGGACCAAGCGCTCTCCTTCACATTTATTTGTAGCTAGCAGTGAAATGGCATCAAATATATGAGATGAATTGTGGGGTGAATTYGTTATCATTAGCCAAAATGCATTAAGAACTTTAAAAAGAGAATGAAAAGGACTCCAACATAAAAGGTAAGTTTCCATGCTGCTGTATGTTGCCATGGATCTTGATTCAAAGGCCATCTAAGAACCATGAAGTGAATTCAGTGAGCCCTTTCAGATCTGGCTTTTAGGCAGCTACTGCCAGGGAAAAGAACAGGACTTGATCTTGGATGGATAAAGTCACTTTCCTGTGAAAAGAAAGAAATCTTGGAGGAGGAGGCACTCCCATGCTTAGCATTTTCTATTACTAGAGGAAAATTCGTGGTTGAGTGTGCTCCCTTCTTTTCTCCCATTCTTAGGTGAGTAGTTTTCTCCAGCCCTCCCTAGGAAGCTTCAGCACCTCCTTCTGGATCTGGATTCCACTTCAGGATCCAAATCATTAACTCAGTCTAGGTCTTTGTTTTGTTAGTACCTCAATTTCCTGCCCTTTCTGTTCTATGGACCTTAGGATAGATCTTTTAGTAATCATTTTAATAACCACTACTTTGCTAATGAAGGTTACGTTATGCCTTTGCTAAAGTAAAGAGATATTGTTTTCAGCTAGCTATACTCCTTATTTTAGAGCTGTTAGAGAATTTCAAGGAGCATTATTATGACTGAGAGAGTATTATTGATGTTATTCCCTGATGCATTGAACAGATATCAGTAAGACAAAAGTTTCTTTTCATAAAAGTTGATAATATAGATATATAATCTGGAAGAAGGAGAAAATAGAAGATAGTGAGAAATTTTTTTATCCCTATTCTATAAAAGGATAGTTGCAGCAGCTAGAGATTAAAGATTTTGTCTTATATCAAAGTTCATGGCACAGCTACATGAGTCAAAGCATAGGCTTCTGCCTTTACTGTAAAATCAAGATTAATTTATATTTTAATTGTTCTGTCTTATAATTTAAAAAGTTTGGAATTTCTTTAGTTAAACTTTGCTGTTCAGATGAGACTGTGCCAGGATTTTCCTAGCAGTATATAAATGGGGAGAATCACTAACCTTAGAGAATTAAAGAATAGAATTGTTTATACATCAGTAGCAACTTAGTCCTGTTCCATTAAGGAATTAGTTTGTGTCTTTCTAGTCTAAGATTACAAATAATTTGAATTTATTTTAATGTACACTGGGAACTAGGAAGTTAAAAATATCTGTGATTTATGGAATTAATGTATCATTTGACAAAATAATCATTACATGGCACAGTACCTTCACTACATGTAAATGGGGTAGCAATAACACTCAAAAGTAAAATTCACAGCTTAGAAAATGCCAAAGCACAATGCTTATATATATACAATTCCACAATGATGGGCTGTTTTCTTCCCTGAATTTAAGGCTAGAATTTTGTTACCAATTTATACTATAAAAAACTCTTGAACTTTCAATGAATCTTAAGTACTGCAGTATGTAGGTCAAAGACAGTACAATTTGCTTTCATCATTGACTTTTCCCAAGAAAACAGGAAAAATTAAAAAAATATTAAAAAAACCCAGACCTCTGGAGATAATTTTAAGTGATGCAAATGCCTGTTTTTTTGAATGCTTAATTGATTATATTGATGCTTCTCTACACCAAGGAGAATTACCTGAAGTAATGAAATGTCTCTGTCATTCCTATCAAAACACATGGTTTGAAAACTGGAGCATATTCTTGGGTGAGTTTGGTGTAGCACAATCTGAAAATGGTCCAAACTCCTTTCTAGAGGCAAGAGCCTCTGAGGATGGATGGAGAAGTCTTTGCAGTGAACCCAGTGAAGACATTAGATGAGAGTCTAGCAGCAGGTTTTTTTCATTGCTGCTTTTATTTTTGTAAGGACAAAGAGAACCAGTGTATTACAAAGGTTTATGAAATGTAACGACCATGTATTAAATAATGAGTGTCATGCCATCTGCCTAATTTCAGTCAGTCACTAAGATAAAACGCAGATTTAAAATTTGAGAAGAGGGAAAATAAGTTGTCTAGTAATATAGGGTTTGCCTAGAACAAAAGACGACAAAAGTGCATTTATATTGAAAAGGAGAATGATTAGAAGAAACTAATTTAAATTTAGGAGGTGAACATTATTCCCTTTTAATGATCCCCTTTTCTTTTAGGTATTATAACATGATTTAAGGATAATCACCAGTTTTTGAGATTAAACAGCAATCAGGAAAAAATACCGATGAAAATAAACCCTTTATTTCAATTTCTAGGTTTACTGTTGTCCTGGTTTCAGCTGGGATAGAGTTAATTTTTTTTTCCTAGTAGTTGGTATAGTGCTGTGCTTTGGATTTAGTATGAAAAGAATGTTGATAACACACTGATGTTTTTAGTTGTTGCTAAGTAGTCAACCAGTCAAGGACTTTTCAGCTTCCCATGTTCTGCCAGGTGCACAAGAAGCTGGGAGGGAGCATAGTCAGGACAGCTAACCCAACTGGCCAACGGGGTATTCCACACCATGTGCCATCATGCTCAGTATATAAAACTGGGGGAAGAAGAAGGAAGGGGGGATGTTCGGAGTGATGGCGTTTGTCTTCCCAAGTAACCGTTAGGTGTGATGGAGCCCTGATTTCCTGGAGATGGCTGAACACCTGCCTGCCGATGGGAAGTAGTGAATGAATTCCTTGTTTTGCTTTGCTTGCATGCGTGGTTTTTGCTTTCCCTATTAAACTGTCTTTATCTCAACCCACGAGTTTTCTCACTTTCACCCTTCCGATTCTCTCCCCCATCCCACTGTGGGGGGAGTGAGCGAGCGGCTGTGTGGTGCTTAGTTGCTGGCTGGGGTTAAACCATGACAACTATTTCAATTTTAACAGAGTTTTGGAAAATGATAACATTTTACCCTTAGTGCAGCGATACTTTCTGTATCTTAGTGTGTTCAGCTGCCTATTCATTAGTTGAAATGTTCACTTGTCCTGGCAACTAAGTGGATTGTATACTGTGATTAAAAAGTTTTTGATGGAAACATGTTTTTGCGTGGTTTCCATTACAGTCAATTTTCCATCCTGATATGATGCCCAGATTACAGTTTTTTGCTAAATTCTCTCTGCATTACTGCCTGCCCTTCCACCATTTTTTTCATGTGGTTTAGTAGCCCAATGAATATGATTTTTGCCCTATTCCTAATAAAATACCTGTGTTGACAGTGCAGGGTCTTAGGACTTGTCTGGGTTTGTTGTGGCCTCAGCTGCTTTTGCCTGTTTCAGTAATTGTCTAGTGGTCAAGTGTTTATTGCCTAACCTGTTTGAGTTTAACCTCTGGAAATACCATGTGTGGTACAGGCCTGACAAACATACCTAGCCAACGTGTAACAAACAACAGCCTTTATGCCATTTGGAGCTGGAGGGGGTTATTGTGCAATTTTCAATATAACTAGCAGAGAGTAAGAAGGAATCAGGCTGTGATAAGAAAACATAAAGATAGTTCCAAGTGGACCCTCAGACTCCCATGAACATTATTGTCCTCCCAACAAAGGACTCAAGATACTGTTGAAACACCATACCCCTCAAATTCCCCCCCATCCCTCCCCTGGTCTGCTTGAGGAAGGCTGAAACTGCCAGTGTTAAGTTCCAAGAAGCACTGGAAGCGTAAACATAACACCAGACAAAACGGGTGGCTAATAGCAAGATTTATTTTTGTACAAAAATCTGCAGTGTGTTAGATGGTTGGGAATAGTCAGCAGAGATTTACCATTTGTAAATCAGGCCTGACTGACCTGACTGCTTTCTGTGACAAAATGCTTGGATTTTCAGATTATGGGACAGAAGTAGATGTGATTTTCTTTCATTTTATCAAGGCTTTCAACATTGTCTCCCACAGTAGTCTCATATCCAAGTTGGGATGTTACAGTCTGGATGGGTGGACAACTAAATTGTGAAAAAACAGGTTGGATGGTCAGGCTTAGCGAGTTAGTGGGCTGGACTCCACCTGATAAAGAACTGACAAGTGGGGTACCACAGGGGTCTGTCTGGGACACGTCCCATTTAATATGTACCAATGACTGGGAGGAGATGATGAAATGTGCCCTCATAAAGTTTGCAATGATACCAAACTGGGAGGATCAACCGATACACTCAATGTCCAGGTTGCCATCCAGAGGGACCCTAGACAGGCTGGAGGAGAGGGCCAACAAGGAACGTTTTGAAAGTCAACAAGGACAAATGCAAAGTTCTGCACCTGGGAAAGAAAGAAGAGCCCCTGCAACAGGAAAGGCTGGGGACTGGAGGGAGCAGTTCTGCAGAAAAAGAGCTGGGGCACAACAAGCTGAACAGAAACCAGTCTGCAACAAAGAAAGTCAACAGCATCCTGGGCTGTATTCCCTTCTAGTCAGCACTGTCTAGACCACATCTAGAGTACTGCATCCAGGATTGGGTACCTCCAATACAAGAAAGATATTGGTAAACTGGAGCAAGTTTAACAGAGGGCCACCAAGCTGCTCAGGGCTGGAGCACTTGCGATATGAGGAGTTGCTGAGGGAAGTGGGCTTGTTCAGCTAGGGAAGCGGCTACAGGGGACCTAAAACCAGCTGGTCAGTACCTACAAGGAGGCCATGAAGGAGATGGAGTCAAGTTATTCACAACATTACCTGTTTGGAGGAAGAGACACAGTGGACATGTATTGATGCAGGAGAGGCTCCAGCTGGGAATGAGAAGCTTTTTCCCCATGAGGACAGTCAATCAGTGGAACAGGTTGCCAGAGAGGTAGTGCAGTCTCCATCCTTGGAGATTTTCAAGACCTGACTGGATAAAGCCCTGAGGAAACTGGACTGATCTCATTGCTCACCCTGCTTGCAGGGCGTTGGATGAAAGATCCTGAGTTTCCTTCCACCCAGAGTTATCTATAATTAGCAGCAACGCACAATTTACTGTTATCTGTCGAAGATTTATTTTCTCCTTTGATAACTGCATCATGTCAAAGCGACCAGTTTTGCCACTCTTAATAATTAAGAAAGTTGCAGAGTACCCTTCTGAAGTCTATAAAACAGCTCATGGATAAAACTGATCAAACTAATGAAATATAACATTCTTAGAAGTTTTTAATGATGATAAGTTTTATCAAAATATTTAATTTTGTATTTTAGTTTGGTGCCTTTTCATGCTGAAAGTCTCAGGATAGACATATAGTTAGTTATTAGGTGATTTCAGTACCTTAATTAACTGTTATATTTAATTGTGCTTACATAAAGCTCAATAAATGACTCAAGGCAAACAAACCTTCTCTAATAGATAAGGGGATGTTGACATAATTGTACATTAATAATGTTGTTAATTATATTTTGCACAGCAGTAGCATCCCTAGACACCGATCAGGATAAGGGCTTATATTGTGTTAGGCAGCAAACAAACAGAATGGTTCTTACCCTGCACTTGTTTGCTATTGTGGGAGATGTAGTTTCACTGAAGGACAATGCTGGAGGTTTAAAACATGGATTCTTATGTGCTTAGTCTTCAACTCCCATAAGGGGATGTCAAAAAATACCAAAGGATGGTGTAATGGTTTAAAAGGGGATTGACATCTGACAAAAATGTCATGCTGTTTCAGAGGAGGAAGATGGTTTGATATGGATTGGTTGGTTTGTTGTTTTTTTTTTCTTTTTTCCAGTGAGAATTGAAAAATTTCAACAAAATGAGAAATTACTTAAAGCAGGAAATTTACTACAGAAAAAAATAGTTTTGAAAAGAGTTGTTCACTGTTGCCTTATAACTAAATTCTGGAAGGTGGAATGGGAGAGGTGAGGTGTAAGACCTATACTAATCCTCAGGGAGAAGCTCCTGATGTTTGTGTGCACAAGAACAGAGAAACACTGACAAATAAAAAGAAAAATACTATTGAAACTATAAATATAATCTACAAAATCATGTGTAACTGTCATCTTCCCTTTCTGCATGGAACTAAGGGGCAGATCCTATCTATGCTGGATGCAATTTATTCTGCTAGCAGTGGATAAAAATAAGGAATTGTGTTTTGTGCAGCCTTAAAAAACTCCATGGGAATGCAGCAGGTGTCATACATAGAATAACAGATGTGTACTTAGCTGAAAGTAAATACTGTCTCTTCCAAGCAACAAATTGTTTCTAGAGGCCAGAAGTCAGCCAGATGAGCCCTAAGAGTATCCATTCTTCTTACCTTCAGTATGTTTCACAGACATCCTTCTGTTCATTGTAGTCTTCACCCTCTAAATATTTGGAAAAGGTGGCAAAGACAAATGAAAAACATGCTATGTTCAACAAGCATTGTAAAGCACCTCATGAGGTGTAAAGCTGTAAAGCTGTACTAACATAGAGTGAAAAAGATGAGTTTTCTTATACAGAGATGGAAGAAAAAATTATTGCCTGTAATTAGTTTCTGAGGCTGTACTTTGACATGCACATAAATCAGCTTATTCACTGGAAATAAGTGTCTATTCTTACCTCCTTTATGCCCCCAACTATTTCTTCTCACTGTCTCACAACATATTTAATACTAATACAATGTTATACTTGGTTATTTTTCAGAAGGGCCAATGCTTGAGCTGATTTACTGCATGCCTTCATAAATGCTTATGTTGGCCTAGTGTGAAGAGGAGGGAGACCAGAACAGGATGATGAAGAGAAGGTGAAGGCAGAGCCTTTTTTTACCAGGCACAGTAGAAAAATAAATACACATCAAAACTACAGACCAGCAGTAAAAACTTGGATGTATGTCACAATTCAGGACCAAATAGCATGCAGATCATAGCAAAGAGCTGAAGTATAGTTTTATTTCCTTAGAGGAGTTTGTTGAAGTGTTGCTGCAGTTATTTTATACATTGTGATACTGGCCAGTGATACTGGCCTCCAGAACTACAGCTCCTTCCCATTCCTTCCTTACAGCTGTGTCCGGTACCATATCATAAGGTGCCGCAGTGGGAAACAGATATGAACCACAGTCATCTGACAGCAAAAGAAAAAGAATGGCTCTGTTTCATTTTTTATAGTCAAATCAGTTCCTCGCTGTATGCTGCAAGGTGGACCTACAAAGGGCTGTGTTGGCATAACCAAGGGTCCTGTATTGGGCCACAGAATGGGCAAGCACAATTTGATAGGCCTAAAACCCAGCTTTTYTAAAGTAGGTTGACAACAAAAATCTGTTTACTCCTAGTATGTGAATCTCTTGCTTTCTCATCAGGTGAAAGGGACTGGGAATGAATGTATGAAAAGAGGCTGGATTTATGGAAGGTGTTAGAAGAAGCAAGAAAATATGCTCAGATGGCAGGGCTTGTGTGGTGTTTTAATAGACTTACAATGCCAGCCTTGTAAATTGAAATGTCCTCCATTAGATTTTATATTAGGATTAAAAAGAAAAAGAAATTTATTCATAACAGTCTTAATAACAACCTGAAAAAGTGTATTTCATTGCAAGTAAGTCATATATTGGAATCAATGCTAAAATGATGGAAAATATGTGTTTTATTTCATTTCTATCTCCTAAATTTAAAGATTAATTTCAATTACTCTTGCATGAACGTGTGGAAACAATTAAAATATTGATATTCAATAATTTGTTGTAAGGCTCTGCTATCTTAAAGTCTCCCAGATAGTGTCTAGATAAATATTCCACTTGTGTGTGGAGTATTGATCTTGGACAAGCGATCTTCTGTTTGATCAACAGAAGATCCACAGCTACTCTAGAGGTTTCTTGCAAAACAAAAGTAATTTGAGTGGAAGATTGTAATTAATATGTACTGCTCAATTTTACTCACTTAAAGACAGAATTCTTGGTCTTTGTTTTCTGTACGATGCTGATGTGTAATCAATTTCTCTATTTCTTTGTCTGGGTCATCCATGTAACTCTAAGAAAACTAAATAACTTCTATAGATATACAGTGTGCCCACATCACACATTAAACAAACTTTGCTGTGTTTTTTACCATATTACTCTAAGTGTGAGCTCTATGGTAACAAACAGATTCTAACTGAACTTAGGTAGCTTTGTGAAGCCTTTGTGTAGCCTACAATGAAAAAAACAGTATTTTATATTACCAAGATGTTTTTTTAAACCTCATGAATACATTGCAAATTATTTTGCATGTCCAGGCCAATCTTTTGCCACAATATAGAATCATAGAATCATAGAATCATTAAGGTTGGAAAAGACCTCTAAGATCATCAAGTCCAACCGTCAACCCAACACCACCATGCCCACTAAACCATGTCCCTAAGCGCCTCATC
>JAYKAV010003134.1:212089-256280 GCA_035582835.1 Phoebastria nigripes | reverse complement strand
TTATCATCACCACAGTCGTTAAGCTCTAGACAGTCGAAACACTCCCTGACATACAGAGCCACCCCACCGCCTCTCCTTCCTCGCCTGTCCCTTCTGAAGAGCTTAYAGCCATCCATTGCAGCAYTCCARTCRTGAGAGTCGTCCCACCATGTTTCTGTGATGGTGACTAAGTCATAGCTAAGTCATATCTGAGTAATGTGGACCCCAGACTAATGAGTGGTTAGCTAACCTAAGGATTCTCTATAAATTTATATATATAATTTTATGTGTGTATAAATGATATATATATACACACACACACCAAATTAGGGTAGGTGGTGGCAGTTAGCATACACTCACTCTGTGTTCGCCAAGGGCTCAGAGCTGAATAGCTTCTGCACTGTAAATTTGCTTGTTAGTTCAGTGGTTCTTTTCCTTTCCTATATTTAATTTTGTGACTCCCCCATCCCCTCACCCCCAGCTCTGACAGCACCTAACACAATCCCGTCCTCTGCTCAGTCCTCTGGGGTCAGGAGTGACGATGTGGTAACAGACAGACATCCCCATCCTGTGGGGAAAGGAGTGGGAGAGAGATTAGTTGATTGATCATCACTGCCACTGCCGCAGTGCTGCCTTGCAGCTGTAAGCTCTGTTGGCCAGTAGTCTTGAACAGAGCTGCCTTTTCCCTCCCTCTCAGCACTGGGTTTCAGCGTCTCCCCTCACTTTGCTTTTCTCCACCTCTTCTTATGCAGCCCAGGCTCTGAGAAGCATCCTTGTCTTCATAGCTTTCTGGCAGGCTACCAGGAACAGAGCACATCTGGCATCACCATCACCCCGCTCCCCAAAAGGAAAACTCTTCTTTGTTTGCCCATAATATATGCTTGGGAGAAAGGCATTCTCCAGTAAGAAGATATCTGGCTGCACATTAACTTCCCCAAAGATGATCTTCTAAACTCACTTAAGAACTGATAACAACTATAGGAAGCATTTTCCCCTGATGTTTGAAATGTTATGTGAGCCAAGGGGATGCACACAGTAAGTGCTGTAGCTCCCTAGCCCATTCTCCAAATACCCTACAGAGGTTGTGTAGGTGGTACTGAGTACCACAGCAGTGGGTGTCGAAGACATGACTAACCGGGAACGTTGTCTGGCATTCAAGAGTGTATTGGGGAACATGCTTGAACCACAATTGTCCCTAGGAATTTATCATAGTTATTTTCCCATGGCACTGGAATTAGTCAGAATAAACCATAAGTGAATACATTATAATGTAACTATGAAGTTTCCTAGCTCATTTATTCAGATTTTCTCATGAATTCATGGATTTTTAAAGCCAGAAGACATGATTAATTCCCTTAGTTTGATCCCTTATATGTCACCCACCGAAGAAATTACTTCTGTTACTCTTTTCCTGAGACCAATAGCATGTTACTGGCTGAAGAATAGCTTCTGGAAAGGATCTTGTCATCAGTTTCCAGGAACAAAAAATGGAGAATCGAACCATTTCCTGTCGTGGTTTAACCCTGGCAACACCTAAACACCACGCAGCCGCTCGCTCACCCCCCCCACCTCCGGTGGGATGGGGGAGAGAATCGGGAGGGCATGAGCAGGAAAACTCGCGGGTTGAGATAAAAACAGTTTAATAATTGAAATAAAACAAAGTATAACAGCAATAGTAACAGTGATAACAACAACTACAACAATATACAAAGCAGGCGATGCACAATGCAATTGCTCACCACCTGCCGAACCGAACGAGAGCCCGGGACCCAGGSMCCYCCCCMCMCCCTTAGTTTTKATACTGAGCATGACGTTACATGGTATGGAATACCCCATTGGCCAGCTGGGTCAACCACCCCGGCTATGCTCCCCCCGCCAGCTTCCCATGCACCCGGCAGGGCATGGGAGGCCGAAAAGTGCCTGGTGCAAGCACCACCCAGCAGCACACAAAACATCAATGGGCCATCAACGCTCCTATTATACCAAACCCAAAACACAGCACAGCACACAGCTACTGGGAAGAAAGTTAACTCTGTTCCAGCCGGAACCAGGACATTTCCCTTACCTGTAAAAGTCAGAGAAAATTTTAATCTGAATTTCTTGGGCTTTAGTCAGCAAGCCCTTTTCTGCTGGATCAAAATTCATTTCAAATGTAGTATTTGAATTCTTACGTATAATGTAAGAAATTGCTTACTTGCTGAAATCAAACAGGATGATCAGATTAAGCTACATGGTTGTTTAATTGTAATGCATTTTCTCTTTTCTATGGTTTCCTTTTATACCTTTCCCATTTTTCCACTTTTTTTTTTTAAATATGGTGAACAGAACTGTAATACTAGCTTCATCAATGATTGCCAGTTTTTCTGAAGATGAAATGTTATCTCCTTTCCTTTTTCAGTTATTCTTCTGTGCTTATATTTGAAGATTCTATTAGTTTTTTTGACTTCTGCAAGGCACTGGATCATATTAGTTCACTCACTTACTGCAATGTATACATCATCTCAAAGTTAGTAACCTTTTTGATATCTGCTTTTTAGTCATTCCTTGTATAATCTTAAGCTTTGTTGCATTAAGGCAACTTAACTGGGCCTACCCTACAAAGAGATTCAGATCACTCTGTGTGACTGCTCTGTCATCACTATTTGCCATTCTTAATTCCTCAGGCATATTCATACCTCATTATGGAATATGTTGCAGAGATTTCCCAACTATCCCCAAATGGCTTGCTTCAAAATCAGAAGCTAAACAGCCATTCTCAGACTGACCATATGCCCAAGTTAGTTAATGATCTCTGCTGACATGCAAGGTAATTAGTTTAGGAACAACATATGAGAATCCAGATATGCTGCTTCTAGGATTTGAGCTGGTATTTCTTGATGGCATTCCATTCTGCTGTGCAGATATATCTTTAGTGTCCTATGAAAATTCTTAAATAAGTTTATATTTCATTCTATATCATGGAACACCAGGCCTACAACCATCCAATTGGAAATTTATATAGGAAAATAATATTTGACAATGATTCCTCACTGACAAAATATATATTTCTGAGATACACTAGTTAGTCCATTCTTAATCCATATAATTTAAAAAATATTTTTCTTTCTTGCCTTTTTAAACTGGCAATGGTACAATTCATTAGTCCTCCAATTCATTCCATAGGAAATACTGTTAACTGAAACAGTTTAAGTTAGTTTTAAATCATATGGGGATAGATTTCACTAATATAATCTCTACTTTAAAGATAGAGAATGTTGCCAGTAACATGAGTAAAATTATTAATGAGACACTGTCCAATTGCTAGAAAAAAAATCCTTTGAAGCAAAAATTGCTTAGCTGCTTTACAGATAAATAGAAATGGATAAATGAGTACACATTCCTGTGCATTAACTATATTAGCGCACATTGCTGTGCACTAACTCTCAGTACGACCTTGAAATTTGCTGGGATTAATGGAGAAAGGGAGAGAAAAAAGAAGAACATTGAAAGAACAAGCTTTTTGTGCTTGTTTTTATAAGAACAGCACTAAAATCTTATGAATAGGTATAAAATCCTGTAGTTTTAAAGTCCATTTTATGTGTTCATAAATGAAATAGCAATTTTGCTGTAAAGGAACATTTACATTTTAACTGTGCCTTATAACAGCAAGATCTAGAACAATTTCCCTGAACAAATACTGCTAAATATTTTTTTCCATCTCCTGAAATGGATCAAGATCATTATGCTTTTGCCAGTTTTTTCTTTCTTTTTTTTTTTTTTATTTAATAGATAGACCATAACTCAAGGGAGATGAGAAAGAAATTATAAAATCCTGTGAAAATAATAAAGGGGTTTTATTCCTAGATACACTAAAATGTTTTATAGTGTTTTAGAAAGGTGCAGAAAATTGGATCAGATGAACTGCTCTTTCTAGAGTGGATCCAGATTAGGAAATATTGCCTCCAGTTTCTTGTTGCTTCCCCACCAGAAAGTATTGCTTATTGTGGTCTGCCATCAGAGCTTCTCCTTAATCTTGTGTTTGGTATCTCAGCAGGTTTATTAGGTTGGACACAGAATCACTCTGAGAATGGCTGATTAACTTCTGATTTTGAAGCAAGTCATTCATTGCTTGCTGACGAATCTCTGCACCATATTCTGCTATCCAGCATAAATACACTTCAAGGTTGAGCAGTGGCAGATGTTGATGAAGATGGAGCGATCATATAAAGTGATGTACTTCTGGTTAGTTTATATGTCTTTTCTCAGTACAGTATTTTGAGAGAACCAAGGTGCAGCTGCACACACAGACATGCTGTGGATTTCAGGAGATAGGAACGTTGGATAGTGACAGAGAAGCAGTAGCAAGCAGCTGGGGCAGAAATATCTTAGCTGATATCATTTACGATCAGAACAGTATGTCCTTAAGGATTGTCTATATCAAGATCCATTTCTTTGTACACTCATGCTGGTGTAACTAAGCTAACACACACTGATAATCTGGTAGCAGTTATTTCAGTAAAAAAAAATTTCTTACGCCAGTTTCAGAGATCAACATGACTAATAACAGTAGAAGTACAGATATATTGATGCAATTACATATACATTAGAGCATTTATGGAGATAGTTAAGTTGTTTAAAACATAGTACCTCTATCAAATATAGCTATACTGATAGAAATGCTGGTAAAATGTATAAATATATACCTAGGGTAACCAGGAGATTAGAGTAGCTGAGGAAAGAACCCACTACGTAAAATTTATCTGGGAAAAAAAACCTGCAGAAGACTATGCATCTCTAAAGCCCCAGTTAAACCTGTAAAATGAGGCTCTAATGGAAACTGCATAGTGAAAGCTTTGTGAGTTTCCTCTGAAATTCACTCATTTTAAACATAACAGGAAGAAACTATTTTGTTCATATGCTTGTGGAGGACAAGAGTAAGGTTCTGCACTAATGTAGAAATCAGCTGAGAGGTAATATTTGATGGACTGCTTGTCTGTAGTACACCACCAGATGATGATGAGTCAATTATTTCAAGCTATTGCCAAAACACCCAAACATGAAGCAAGGACATATAAACAGAAGTAGAACCTATACGAGATGGCAGTTCAACCACTTCTCTACTCAACATTAGTAAGGCATCAGGTGGAATACTTAAACATTTCTGCACGTCGTGCATTAAGAATCTGTGAACCTATGAAGCATACCTATAGGAAAGTGATCTCACAGAAAGCATTCAGAATGAGAAGAAACACAAATGAATTGAAATTTTTTAGTCTTAAGAAGATTGAGAAGGTTGGCTAAAAGCATGGAAATAGGCAAAGAAGATGAGAATAATCTATTTCCTATGTCTGCTGTGGAAGAATAAGGAGGAATGATCAGCTCTGTAGCAATGGGAATTCAGATGAGACATTAGGAAAATCTTTCTAACAGTAAGTTTGGTGGAGCACTAAGATCTGAGGTATCTGCAATTGTCATACTGATGACGTTGAAGAATACAGGCAAACGTCTGCCCAGCATCACAGATGCACAGCTACTTCTGCCTCAGAGCGGAGGGATAAACCAGATGATTTGTGGAAGGGTCTTTCATCCCTGTTTGACTGAGGTCCCCATTATTCTGTACAATTATTATGGTATTTTGTTGCTTATGTCTTATATGTTCCTATTCGTCTGGGTTTGTTTCATTTATCATCTGTGGTCTTTGCACAGTCCCCTACACTGAGATCCATGGGTGCAGTCAGAGCAATGATGTCCAGACAGACCAGGCTCAGCCCTGCACAGGCAGAGAGACTGTCACAATAGGTTCTCTGGACTCCCTCTACCCACACACCTCAGCACAGTTGGGATGTTAATCTCTGAATGTGAAAAAGCCCAGCTGTCATGTGGCAGAAAGGAGAGCAGATGAACTCAAAGACATCTCCAGTGTACCTAAGTGCAGGAGAGGTACACTGAAACCCCATTGCACTAAGTGGAAATGGAGTTCAGTAAGCCTGGGCCGAGTCCATAATGCCTTTTTTAGTGATGAAAGAAGGAAGCTGTCCTCTGCTTTGTCTTGGTGAGGCACTTTTCATCACAACTACCATTTCTTTTTGATGCTGTATTTCTAGAATGTGGAAACTCAGCACAGAATCATGCCTTTCTTCTCCTTAGCTAAAACTCAGTACGTATGTGCCAGGAAAGCTCAGTACTTTGATCTCTTTTTTGTTGTTGCTTTGTGGGTACCTTTCACCCTAACAGCAAAGACTAGGCCTGGTCTGATGTTAAGATGTCTGTCTGTTAAACAGACTCCCTGCCACTCCGTTCCTTTCCATGAGGTTAACTGTTACCAACAGCATAATATAAATAATCTCAGATTCAGTCTCTAAAGCAGCAGCCTGAAGGGGATCATGCCTAACAAATCATTGCATAGTTAGTGAAACAGGCATTCACCACTTGGGACTCTAAATGTCTTCTTAGGCTGCATGAAGCAGTCTAGACAGCGGTGTTCTGCATAAAATAGTCTGGGCAGTAGTCTCAAAAGATGTTTTTCAATGCAGCTGTGTCTACTGATAAAATACCTTTAGAAATGGATGTGCTCTGTAGTTCTTGTCAGGATAATATTGATTTTAAATGCACCTTCTTCATCAGTTCAGAAAAGGAAATATTCCTGTATTTAGGAATAGAAGAGAAAAAAAAAAGTTGACCGATACTTTTCCTTAAAGCTCTGTGCCTCTTCTTTAAGTTAACATGCCTCTCAAAGTATAGCAATTTCCCAATGGTTTGATTGATTACAATTGATATTTCCCCCTCACTCCCCCTTCATTCCATCATTTATTCCCTTAATGTTTCACAGAATTTTTACCTGTCTGCAATTTTATATGAATGCCATTTATAATAATTACATGCCAAATGGGTGACATTAGAACTTAAATAATGGATTTGTTCTGTGTGCACCGTTGTGAGATGATACCTACTGGGATTAAAGAGAAAACTCTATATTAAAGTAACATTAAGTATCTAAAAGACTGACAAAAAATGTTAGATAGTTGCATGGCTTCCTGTGTATCACAAGCCAGTTGTGCCTTGCCTATTACACACATGCATACAGATTAACCCAGCCTTTTTCTTTTTCTGTAGAGTTCTTAATAATTTCAGTGAGTGCTAATAACTTCCTCTGCCTTTTTTATTTGGAGGTAGGAAAGCCTGTCATTCCATAAAAGAAAATGCGAATTTCACTCCAACTGATATTAAAGTAACACAAGGTAGAATTTGTTTCTCAGGTGGAAGAAATTGTGATCAATCAATCTCATATTATCTGGAGGTTGCCTTCGAGGAACTTCTGAAGTTAGAGAGTACCTTGGCAATGTGAACAAGACAGCTATGTTTAAAACAATAAAGCTTGTTCCCAGATACAGGATCAGATTTGTAAAGATGCAAGTTGGCTGAAGTGTGCACAACACAAATCTGATCTTGATCTGCTCATCATTGGACATGGGAAGGGCTGCAGATGTTGTCTATCTGGACCTCTGCCTTTGACACGGTCCCCCACAACATCCTTCTCTCTAAACTGGAGAGCTATGGATTGGATGGGTGGACTGTCCAGTGGGTGAGGAATTGGTTGGATGATCACATCCAGAGGGTAGTGGTCAATGGCTCAATGTCCAGACGGAGATTGGTGACGAGTGGCGTCCCACAGGGGTCCGTATTTGGACCKGTACTGTTTAATATCTTCATCAATGACATGGTGGGATCGAGTGCACCCTCAGCAAGTTTGCAGATGACACCAAGCTGAGTGGTGCAGTCGACATGCCTGAGGGATGGGATGCCATCCAGAGGGACCTGGACAAGCTCAAGAAGTGGGCCCGTGTGAACCTCATGAGGTTCAGCAAGGTCCTGCACCTGGGTCAGGGCAACCCCTGGTATCAATACAGGCTGGGGGATGAAGGGGTTGAGAGCAGCCCTCCCGAGAATGCCTTGGGGGTGCTGGTGGATGAAAAGCTGGACATGAGCCAGCAATGTGCGCTCGCAGCCCAGAAGGCCAACTGTATCCTGGGCTGCATCACAAGAAGCGTGGCCAGCAGGTCGAGGGAGGTGATTCTGCCCCTGCTCTCCTCTGCTCTGGTGAGACCCCACCTGGAGTRYTGCGTCCAGCTCTGGAGCCGTCAGCATAAGAAAGACATGGACCTGTTGGAGCGGGTCCAGAGGAGGGCCACGGAAATGATCAGGGGGATGGAACGCCTCTCCTATGAAGAAAGGGTGAGAGAGTAGGGGTTGTTCAGCCTGGAGAAGAGAAGGCTTCGGGGAGACCTTATTGCAGCCTTTCAGTACTTAAAGGGGGCTTATAAGAAAGATGGGGACAGACTTTTTAGCAGGGCCTGTTGTGACAGGACAAGGGGGAATTGTTTTAAACTAAAAGAGGGTAGATTTAGACTAACTATAAGGAAGAATTTTTTTACGCTGAGGATGGTGAGACACTGGAACAGGTTGCCCAGAGAGGTGGTAGATGCCCCATCCCTGGAAACATTCAGGGTCAGGTTGGACGAGGCTCTGAGCAACYTGATCTAGTTGAAGATGTCCCTGCCCACAGCAGGGGGGTTGGACTAGATGACCTTTAAAAGGTCCCTTCCAACCCAAACTATTCTATGATTCTATGATTATTTTTCTATGCAGAAGTGTTCAATTAAATGTACATGAAGATGTGCACTGAAATGTGCATACGTTGTGAAATTTGGCCAATGGCATCTGTATTCTGCACACACTATGGAGAATTCCAATGTCCCGTTTGGGTCTGATGGTACATGGCTTAAATATTCAGAAGGATCCTATTTATTAGTTGAGTCTGTTAAGATTATGCTCAGAGCTCAGATAAGCAGCCAGTGATATTTAAAAGAGGATTGACAGYGGTTAGGCACCTGCGTTGCCTACACCAGCCTGTCACTCTGACTGCTCTTTTCTCATCGAGTATTCACACTGCTGAACTCCTGCTTCTGCTTGGCTTCCCCAAGGAGCTACTGGGAGACAAACCGGTTTCTCAAAGGGCAGTTCAGAGATGGACCCAAATATGAAATGCCTATGTAGAATGTCCTATGAATTAAGCATCCCAGAGAGATTTTAGGTATACCTTACTTAGCTCCAGGTATTTCAATTCTGTCTCTATCTTTTCTGTTGCTTTTTCTTTCACTCACATTATTCACCTGGCAAACACAGATGGATTTGTCTCCTTGCTTTGTTTATTCTTTTAATGCATGCTGGGATTCCTGTCCACACAACTAGTCTTCTACGCACTATAAGAATATACACGTGTAATAAAAGCTAAATAGAAGATAATGATTGTGGGACTGGTCAGGACCATGAGGAAGATTATAAGCAGACAGACTGTCAGAGAGAAGACATACATATTTTCATATAATGTTCCATCACACTTAATTTTTATCATTCATGCCAAGCTTTGTGCTCACTCGCCCTGAAGAAGGCATAGAAGATTGTAGGACTTGTCGTACTTGCCATACACTTACAACCTACCTACTTCAATGTCCAAAGTGGGCAGCAGTGCCCAGCATTCCAYGATGGAGGAAAGTGTCTAGAGCATGAAACTGTAATTTTAATTACAGCCCTGGATATATGTATGTGAAGTAGAGAGTGAGTGGTTTGTAATGCCACAAACAAGCTGTGTAGTGTAGATCAGCTCAAAGGAAGGGTGGAATTACTGCTGTATTTATGTTCTAGGTTTAGAAAGGAGAAATGACTGGTGAGATAGCAGCTGTGAAAGATCTCAGGGTTGCATTGAAATGCCAACTAAATATGAGTCAGCAGTGCAATGCTATCGCAAAAAATAATTCATCTTCTTCTGGTAAGTATTGATGGGGGAGCCGATATGTGAGAGGTGGGAGAACTGGTAAAATAGGACCTGAAATGCTGTGTCCATTTTCTGTGTACCATGCTTTAACTTCTGAGAAACAACTTTGAAAGTCTGAAAAAATCAACAAAAATTAAAATTGGGAGCAAAAACATGACCTGTGAAGAAGGTAGTCCTGTGAGGAGCAGGGAGTTGGACTCGATGATCCTTATGGGTCCCTTCCAACTCAAGATATTCTATGATTCTGTGATTCTATGAAATCTTGAAGCAATTGCAGTTTAATCTAGGCAAGAGAAAACATGTGAAGGAATGAAACTATAATATTTTAATGCATAAAACACAGTTATTAAAACAATGATGATTAACTGTTTTTCATGATGACCAGAGACAAAAAAAACATTTTTCTTGGTAATCAGTCCATTCCTGCCTGTGGTTTGAATGATTTCTTGAAATTTCTCTGAGCCCTAATTTTCTATATCTCTGTGCTGGGGGTATAGGGGCTGGAGGTTGGGGAGACAAGAGGAGTTTGTAAACACTTTATTAGTCATAGGGATTTGTCCTTCCTGCAAGGTACTCATAATGTTTTTTTTCCATTAGTGTTACCATTGAACCATGAAGAAAAAACTCCCAATACATGTTTTGGGTTTCTAAGTCCACTGGAAGATTAGTCATAACTAAAGAATTTTATTATTACCATGGCTTTATCTTAGAGATTAAACAACTTTAAGTAATGTTTTTTGCATTGAGTTTACCATGAGAAGAGTGACCAATGCTTTGTACATTTGACAGAAATTCATTTTGGAGAAGATTTTTGTGTGTCATACAAATCTTTCATGTAACTTTTCTAGGCTAACAAATGTATTGGCTGTAGGGACAGATGGATTAGGGTTATCATAAGTGTAGCTATATCTGGGTTTATGGACTAATAGTCCTCTCTGTCTGGGTTTATGGATTAATAGCCCAAAAACTAGGTAGTAAAAAAGACCAGTGGTTAATAGGGCTATAGATTGAGGGGGACTGCAGTGACTGTGAGGGAGGTAATCAGATACTAAGGCTCTGATCTGAGTGCCTGGAGCAAAAAGGCTGTGAGATTGTGGGTGGAGAGATGTGGTATTAGAGGACAAGATGTGTGGAAGACCATCAAGAGGAAGTGAAGCAGCACAAGAATGAGAGAAGGTATGCATAAGACATGTGGTACATAAGGTGAGAAATGGTCTTGGGCTCCCAAAGAAACACCCACCACCACCACTGCCCTGGTGCCTCAGCCTGAGGCCCTGGTGGTAAGACATGTGGGATTGCCTCATTGTTCTCTCCTTCAAAGGAATACTGACCCCAACTTTTAGGTAAACAGATAACTAAGAGTCAGCACCTTCATGCATGTTTTAAATACACAGCCTGACTTTCAAAGATGCTGGTAACGTGCAGGGTCTTTTTTGAAACTGACTTGCTTAAAATCATAAAGGAATCTAGTGAATATTTTTAGCACTTGATTATTTGCTTTAGGTGTTTAAGTTTAGTCTTGTAGCAAGGACTTTAAAATAGAAATGCTAAGCTTCTGTTCCTAATGAATGCCACAGTTATATTTGCATTTAATTTAATGCACGTGCTGAATGTCTAAAGCTAAGACACTATGTCTATGTTTTCTTGAATCTGAGACATCTCAGGTGACATTATTTCCGAGCACGCTGATGTTGAAATGACATGGGTGGTTTCTTTCACTGTTTTCCTCCAGAACCAGGTCAAGCCTTCTCAACATTACAAGCAAACCTGAGTTTTGCAATGCTACAGCACAGAGGAGGAAGCTGACCCTGGGCTGTCAATCCCATCACAGGTAATGAAACTTTAGGGTGTTTGGATAAGGGGTGGAAGATGGCTTTAGGGAGATAAGCTTGTTGCTGATATTACTATAAGGAGAATAAGGATAGTGCCTTTTCCTGCTGATGGCAGACCACTCCATGACACAATAGCTGCCATCCTGTCCTCCCTGACTTCCTTTTCTTTTTTGACCACAGCAGTGGCAACCAAAAAACACTTCTGGCAAAAAATGGTAATGAATTAATTTTGTTACCTCTGTCAGCCTCGTACTTAATCACATAACTACTTTGCCTATGCCTAGAGTCAGTTTTTGTTTCCCCATTGGCCCCTACTATGAGATATGTGAGTGTCAGAAATGCCTCTGCAACCTAAATAAACATGAAGCTTTCAAGTAGTCTAGACTAAATTTCTATAAAGTCAGCCTAACACGCTCTTCTTCTTGAGGAGCAGACATCGGAGATTCATCCAAGGGTTGCGTATTTTTATACAGAGTTCAGTGAAGAAATTTATAGGCAACAAAATACTTAGCCTCCAAAATGCACAATACATTTGTAATAAAATTTGGATTGGAAAAATTCACTCCATTGAAACTGCTTTTTATAGTGCTCTGCTTTATTTAGAAATATTAAAAAATTCAATGTTAGAGGTAATTTTTAGAATAGATTTAATCTGAGGCATTATGTCAGGGAAATGGCACAAATTTAAGTTACTTCATGTGTATTCTATTTAACTTTTTTGTTGTGTCCTTAGGGCTACCTATATGCTACAAATTACTGGAGTGTGCATTTCTGCAGGCTAGGCAGCAGTACGGAAACTGGGAAAACTGAGTTCTACAGACATGCACAGAGTGTGTTACTGTAGGCATATAGTTCTATCAAATAATCACCAGTTTTCACTGGAATACTTCAAAGCACTTCGCAATGATAGCTGTTTTCATGTTCAATTTTTCTATCTCCAGTGGTTGCAGTGCAATCTCCACTTTAAAAGATGGGGGCTTAGCTGAATGATAAACATTGCGATTATAACTTCAAAGATAAATTCTCTTGAACTAGGACTGGAATTGGTTCTCTTTTCTCTCTGGTTAGAGAAAGCTGAATGCATGATGGTTAAATGGAAAAGAATTTTCAAAGCCAACCATTCTGGCTTTTAGGACTATTTTCTTGTGAAAGTGAAACTTATTACAGATAAGAGTCCTTCTGTTTTTCTATCAGTGATAGTTTTTGTTTTCACAGCAGGGTGAGATAGCTCACTCTCATTTCTTAAATAATTTAGAAGGAAATTTAAACTCTACAATGGATAATTTTGGAAAGAACTAGCTTCCAAAGAGTCTTGCAACATCCTCTGYGTTCTTAAATAACTCTAGGCTGATCTATTTTCTTCAGAAAATGCCCTTTTCATTTCTAAAGGCAGTTTTTATTGTGTTTTTTCCCCCTCATGGGAATGAAGTGATTTCCACTTTCTAAGTAACTATCCTCCATTAACAGAACTCTTCAGCCTAAATTTGTTGTGTCTATGAGAATAAATTGGATTCCCCTAGAGAATTTTTCCAGCTTTCTTACTATCAGTTTTAAAACTGCTGGGTTTATCCCATCATACTTGTTACTGCTCTTTCACTTTGAGTCTCTATCGGGAGATTCTGATCTGAAGCATTTCCTTTCTTTGCATTTTTCCATAAGTTAATCTGGCAGAACCCAGCAATGTAACTTGGCATTTTCACAATTCGGTATTTAAGTCACAGAAATAGTTTAATTCAAACTTTTGAATGCTTCATTTGTCAGGGGTGCCCTGCAGAACATTCCGGCCATTACAGCTGTATTGTAGCTTCTACATATCTTTCTCAAACAATTACATTCAATCAAAGATATTAGAGGACCACTTTCCTTTCAGTGTAATTGTGATATAAAATAGCATCTCACAAAATTGTTCATTATGTAAGATTGTGCTGGAGTGAATACAGCTGCAAGGTACTTTGCAGCTCCAGGTTACAAGCTCTAAACTTCCTTGACTTCATCAGTGAGGGAACATCTAGTTGGCTCGTTACAGCTGCTTCCACATACGCAGTCTGACTTGCAGAGTACTCCATAAAGCGATAATCAATATTCAACCCACTTAGTAGGAGATGGCTGCCTGTCCTTAGGGAGGCAGGGCTGAGAGGGAGAAAAGAGATTTCCTGAAGTGCTCACTCTATGTCACTTCTAGTTATTAATGATTGTGTCAGGGTTTCATTGAAGCAATCTAGGGAGAAATCTCATTGGATCAGTCCATGGAAACATCAGGTGAATGATTTCAAAGATACAGTTTTCTAGTCTTTAAAACTTCAAAAAATATACTGTAACCTGTTTTCTGACTATTGTTACATGCTGAATTTTTCTTTCTCGTATTACACATATTCTAGGAAATGGTGTCAGGGCCCCGAGTGCACCTACAAGCTCTGCAACACCCACCTCTGAGGAGTTTGGCTGCCTATGCTCCAAGTGCAGCTGTAATCCACATCATCCTGTTGGGAGATAAGCTGGGAGCTACAGAGATATTTGGCTGTCACTGGGCTGCTGGTTGACTCTGGTTTCTGTCACTGGCCTGCTCTGCTCTTCTTGTTTGAGTACTGTGGAGCTGTACCTGTTTCGGAGGGGTCGGTGCCCTGCCTGCCTTGCTGTCACCTTCACCTTCCCTTGGGGAGCAGCCCACTCTAACAGCAGTTTATTCATTTATTTTCATCATTATAATTCCACTAAGGTCAATAGAGATACTCAGGGTATCAGAAGCAGTTCAGGGTAGCTCAAGGTTAAATCTGGACATGCTTGTCCATCCATAGTGATGTAAATTAAATCACTATTCCAAAAGACTGGATTCAACAAAAGTTGACAGTAAAATATTCATTGGTTTGGGTCAGTCTGAACTCTCCTCTGTGGAATGAGTGTGGACAGCAGTTACTTTTGTCTTGAAAAGGAATTGATTGTCAAAAATCCTGCAATTCGGTCTTCTTGTTATGTGCCTTTCTGACTTTAAAGCATGATGAGAAAACTGCTAAATATTGTCAATGATATCTTCAATTCTAGTTTTGTTTAACTTTTTATTGTACTCAGTAAAACATGAAAGTGGCATTAACTTCAATGATATGCAAATAGTAAATGATCCTTCCTACTTGGTATTCCTGATGAATAGGAAATTATAGTAACAACTTTCATCATTTTATTCATTTATTACTGGAGAATAATTAGAAGTGAATGACTGTTAAAAGTTTTTTTCTTTTGCAAAAATGAGATTTTCATTATTTTTGCCACATTTATTTTCAACGGTAAGTATCTGCCTTTGTAGCTTTTTCTCACACAAATACTTTCCCTCCACCATTACTGACACTGGAGTTTGAACATTAAAAATGTAAGAAAATAGTAAGAAAAGTCTTTCCAAATTCTTTCTGCTCATTGTTCAGTGCCTTTGATACAAATTGCCATATTCTCTAACTGAGATCTGGAGCTAGAAGAAAAGGGAAAAAACCTTTGTTGGAACTGTAAAACATAATTTTGCCTCCATTTTGGGCTCTGTGACCTGCAGTTTGGTGAGTAGCATGCTGAAGGTCAACTACATAACACACTTATCCATGGGCCATATAACACATTTATATRGTCTGATTAGTATCAATCAGCCCTTTAGGGGTCATGTCTATTCTCTTATTTGTTCTGTAACATAATGAGGGTAAAAATGTCCTGGATGGATGTTTGAAGTCTATACGGAATATGAAAGAACACAGTCCAGTTACTCTTAGGTGTTTAACTTAATTTATTTTATGATCATARACAGCACTACATATGGAAAAATATGTGGATTTTGATGCAGTTGCCAGAACATGGATGCCTACTTGCTTAGATATTCTTCTTGGCTCCCAGTTACTCATCCAGACAGACAAGGCATGTCTCATAGGTCCTATGCCACTTGTGCCAGTCCTGCTGGATATCTTGAATATTTTGGGCTATTTCACATGACAATAAGCACATATGTTTGGGCACATGAATTGAACTCAGGTCTTTATTGACAATTATGGGATATCGACTCCTACAACTCGATGTAGACACCTAAATGTAAATGTCTTAATCTGGAGCTGAATCTCATGCTCAAACTCACCTGCTCAGACATTCTTCTAGATCTCTTGAAAGATCTCTCTCTTCCTACTTTACTACAGAAAGCCTCATTTTACCTTAGTGGTGTGTAACTGAGGCGTAAAAACTTGCTTGCAAACATTCATACCTAGTCCTGGGGCAGGATGGCACCTATACTCCACCTGGATTTCAAGGGACCAACAACGACTAATCTACCTGACATCTTAGGCATACTGGAAGGCACCTCCACGTATGATAGATTTGTCAGATAAAATCTAATCTACTGCATGTGTAAATGATACCTGTCTGGGATGATTAGAGGCATCCATAGCCAAATAGTTTTGTATTGTTTCTGTGGATAAAACAGTTGACTTATGACTATTTTTCACTGTTACATTGTGCGTGTCTATGGACTAAAATGATCACTTGATGCTAAGGTGACATTTATGCTGGGAGATATGCAAAGCTGGGACACTGGCTCTGATTCCGAGACCAGCTGGTAAAGTCTGGCTACCTCCTTGCTATTAAACTGTCTTAGCTTCCAATTCAGGGTGGCCACGTCCAAACTGTGTATTGGAAGTAGACCTTGAATTCACAAACTGTGCCTGTGAATTGTTTGCAAAGAGTGCTAATTCGCCTAGGCTAAAAGTGTGCCAGGAACCACTGTAACAACTTAACAGTACTACAAATGATAGCCTTTCAGTGCCCAGATCTGCCTTGGCGTTGTCAATTTACTAGTGTAGATGTCTCTGGAGTATTAGGAAGACTATTGGAAGGACTGTATGGAATTTATAAGCATGTCTCATAAGGAAGCTTTCGGCAACCAGAAGTTAAGGCATTCACCACAGAAAATTATCAAAGCTATTTTCAGGTGCAAATATTCTGTTTGATGTTTTGTGTCTACATATCTCATTTCACCCTAGAGAATCATACAGCAGTCAGCAAACTTCGTACAGAAATAACACGGTACCCATCAAAGAAGAGTAGTCTGTTCTAGAGTGGAATGTGACAGCTATTTACCAGGGAAAATAGCATTGCAGATCTGTGTAGGAGTGGGACCAGGAAAGAATCCTGCATGCAAGGGAAAATGTAGAGAGACTGTAAGGATGTAAGAGGACCTCAACAGATCTGAGGTTATTTAGGTTGGGGAAAGTTAGATAAATACCTGCCTTTGACTCTTTCGCTAATATCTCGTCTTTAATAAAAGCTGGTTACCTGAATGCAGCATCTTCAAGACCACCATATCCTGAAACATAATTTTAAGGCTTCGCTGATGTAGAAATCAATTCAGTGAATCAACCCCTGATGCAAGTGCAGTCACTGTTCACTCACATATCCTATCCAAGTACTGATCAAGCCAAATCTTTGCATACGCTTCCATCTTGGAGAAGGCTTTGTGTGGGCACAGTGGTTTTCCTGCACAGAGTAATTACCAAGACTCTTCAAATTGTGAGCTGCAGGTCTTGTCCTCATAAGAAATTGCACTGACTTAAATAAAGGGATTATTATTAAAGGATTTAATTATATTCCTCTGTGAAAACTTTTCTTTTCATTTAGAAGTAGTTTATTTCAAATTTTGTAGGGGTGAAAGGAAGTATTCAGACAGGATAATCTTAATTAGACATCGGTGAGAATAGAGAGTGCTGACAGTAGGGTAGCAGATTGTTACTCTGGAAAGGAGACAGACAGACTTTGACAATCCATGAGAGATGACCGCGTCAAATAAAATGAAAAATGCATTTTCAATGTAAAGTTAACAGCATGCAGGATGCAAGAGTTACTTTTGGCCTGATGACAAGATGGAAAGTAGCAAATCACTCAGACTGATGCTTCTCAACTACATGAAGGCAATGCTGTGAAGTGCTTTACACTGCTAGTTAATTTCTGTTCTATAATGGATGTATATGTTATAGCTATCACTGATTCAAATGAAAAAGAATTTTATCCACATTTTTAAACACTTTTTTTTTTCTTTCTGCTGAGAGAAATAATACTGACATTAAGATAAATGGGGCTGTAAGCAGCGCTGTGTCTGTGCTGCTATGATAATGCAGTCCCCAAAAACCAGTTGCCAAGCATAGCTGCTGCCATTGTACAGGAGAAGCAAGTTAAAATAATTGTTTTCTCCTTTAGCACCCCTTTCATGGGCTTGTGCAGTTCAAACTTCAAAAGCTGAATAATCTTTCTAGCATGTTGCCATATTTTACTTTGCTTTAAATAACAATGTACATGTTGATCCATGGCTGTTCTAGTTATTTCTTTGGAAAATGTGTTTCTCTAGGAATCCTTGGGAAGCCTTCGCCCACACAGAACTTTTCCTTTACGACTGAGGATGGTAGAAAATGGGTATGTTTGGAGATGTAGGTAGAATACTTTTGAGATACACAGTAGATGAGAATGGAGGAGGAATGGGAAAGCATCAGCTTTCCCTAAAAAGCATCAGTATAGTCCTCTGCTAGGGGGAATTTACTTGTTCTGTATTCCATATGCAAAGGAGCTGTGCAACATGGGGGAAAAGTCTGGAGTTCACTGAACTGGAACCATTCCAATAGTTAGAAACACTTCTTGACAAACTGAATGGAAAAAAAAAAAAAATCTAGTACATAAAATAGCTTTACATGAGGAGTACAAATATCTTGTTACATGACCATGATGAAGATATTACACGAGACAAGTTACATGGCTACGCAGTCTAATGTAACATTATGGATCCCTTCAGTAACTAGCCTTATACTTTCAGACTTCCCTAGCAGCTGGACCCAGGTGCCCTGGCCTCCCTTGCTTCATGCTTAGACACACACACACACAAACGGGTCTCTCAGTCGACCCTCAGGCTCCACGGTCTCCCGAAGAGCTTCCTGGGACCTCCTGGCCCATCGAGTAGCCAACCCACAGACCCTCTGGTCTCTCCAGTATCCAGGTTTGATACTTGGCTCCCAAGCTCTTATCCTACTTGCAAGGTAGTCCTGCATTTATTTGAAAAAGTATTGTCGTTTTCAGCTTAGCCACACATAACTAAAACATGATTTTGCCATTTATTTATAGAGTAAGGCTAAACTTCCACAAGTATTTTCTGCAGAACCACTTTGACCTTCATCTGAATCTATACAAATTTAGATGGGGGATTCGCAAATGTTAACTCTCGCCTCACAGGCTAATGAACTGGTCTTTTTCTGCAGACAAAGAACAGCTATAACCAAAACTAGCTGAAAACCCTCCCCTGAAGAAAGCTTCTTTTTAGAGAAGCATATCTTTTCACTTTATCATTAGAGGAAACCTAGACAGATTCTTTTCACTAGATAAATCTGAGAGTTGGTGAATATTCATCCATTTGAATGGTGAATATCATATCCCTATCGTTTGGTCGTCAGTTTGGGAGATCCAAGTCTCATAGTGGTAAAAAAAATAACAATATTATGTCTATAAATATCTACAGAAATAAAGATTTTTATCAGAAAGAATGAATCAAAGACTTCCTGGTGTTCATCAATAATGAATAAAACTACTCTGAGTTTTGAAGTATTTCTTAAGCCCGAAGTAGAGAGTGCTCAAATGTAGACAAGTGCTTTTATCTGTCTGCTGCAAATCTTGTGGCTATGGAAGCATTTCTTAGAAAAAGAAAGAAGGAACATTAGATTTTAAGAGTCACATGATTTTTTTAAAAGAAACTACCTTTGTGCTACATCAGATTATTAATAGACATGTCTTCTGATGGCCTGTGCTTCATGCCACATGCTGAAATAATTGTGATCATTATAATTTTTTAATAAAGTTCTTTTGATTGCTCATGTGTTTATAGGAATTAATCTTATGGAAATATGAGCAATCTCAACTAGAACTGGAGGGGAATGCAGAGCTTCTGCTCACCTAAGTGTGGACACAAAACTGTCCCACCACCAGCTGAGAAGCCTTTGGTTACCTTTCATATGCAATGGAGAAATACAGACACCACCAAAAGACCAAAAGTGAATTGAACTCCACTGGTTGTATAGGGAGTTTAGAGAAAACAGTTTCCTAATGCAGGCAGTTTAGTTAACACCCTAGTTATATGGGGTAAATCTGGGCTGAAAGGGTTTTAATACTAAACTGTTCCGGTTTAATATTWAAAAAAAATCACATTCTAATGATAAGTGTTTTAGTGGAAGTTTCCCCATCTTCTTTACCCCAGCTTCCAGAGAAGTTAGTGCATCAGTGCCAATGCTGTGGTCAGGGTACAGGGCAGTTACCAGGACAGCAGATATATCGCTGTCAGTTTGCTAAGGGACACACTGTGACCTTGAGTGATGGTTATCATTATAACATTTACAATTAGCAGCCCTGCACTTGGCTGTTTTCAAGTYAGCCTCAAAAAGCATGTAAAATAAAATGCCTGTAGCATATTGGCTATTTGAACTCGTGGTAGTAAGGGCAGCCTGAATGAGCCTCCCAGTAAATCAACTAACTGCATTTGTGAAAAATGCTGATAGTGGAGAAAAGTGCATTACTACTTGACCTCTAGCTCCAAGCCTATTGCAAAAGCTTCATTTCAGTTGCAGCACCACCTCTCCTGTAGCAAGGCTTTTACAAACCCCTGTGCTGGGTTTAGCTAGCACTGTGTGTAATCAGCATTTCCAGGGCACTTTGTCGCCTTTTTTTCTTCTGGTAATTATTTGTTGCCACCTTCCACATTTTGTCCTCTCCTTGTGCCAGCCAAGTTGATCTGTGCATTTTTTTTAGGCTTGGCTTCAGGTTTCTCACGTTTCACCTTTTTCTTGCATGAAAATGAATTTCTTCATTTCTGTCCCCAATATCTCTGTTTCTTTCTTTTCTACCCCTTTCTTTCCCCCATCACCTCGCCCCCTGTCCTTTCACTCTGCTATTTTCAGAGTCGTGCTAGCACCCTTATTTCTCCTGGAGGACTCAGTGTAGTCTACATTGTTTCCTATAAGGGCAATGTAATGTCCTGGATGTTGTACCTGCCTGTCACTGTCCTCCGCAACAGAACCACAGATATTCAGATTTAGAATTTGTCAAAACACAACATTCGTGCTTGATGGAAATTTTTACATTCCAAAACCCAACTTTCTGAAAGAAGAAGGGAAAAACAACAGGTTTTTAAGGAATGTTTTTAAGGAATACAATTTTACAAAATAATATTGCTTTGAAAGCATACACCATTTAATGTTGACAATATCCAATTGTTTAGTCTTGATGATGCAAATATTATATATGAAGAAAATGTTGAACATCACAAACAACAGAAAAGTTGAAATAAAATGAAAATGTACTAATAAATAAACCTGTTGAAGTTTATTTTAAAGTACATTTCAATATACTCAGCCATATGAGGAATTAAAAAAACAGTATTCCCAAATGCTGTTGAAATGGCCACAATCCTGAAAAAAAGTTCTGATTAAACGTTATTTTTGATTGGAAAATCATGTTTTCATACCAATTTCATCAAGTTCTCTGTGATAACATGCCATACACCTCCATACTTCTATAAACAGGAACCTCTCTTACCCCAAGCAAGGAGAGCTGGTTTTGCTCTGCTGCCCTCAGAAATCCTGGATGGCTAAAGGCAAAGATGATTAGGAGATACTAAATGGGAAGTACTCTGTTCTAATGTGGCATTTTTTTTTCTTTTTTAGCATTTTTTTTTTCTATCAGAGAACTTTCAGCCAAAAGTTCATCATATTTCTCTCAACAGAACAAGAAGAGGAAGTTCCCAACAGTCTGTTATATCTATGGCTTTTCAATTTTTAAATGTTAACACAGAGGCTTCTGGGAGCTGCATCTTCAGTTTCCTGTTCGGGAATGCACATAATGAATGCTTGATTTTGTGTTGCTTAGGATGGCAAAAATATAAATAAAACATATGAAGAGCTTTTAGGTAAAAGAACAGGGAAAAAAACCTCTTATGGTATTATTTTATTGTTTTGTTGGCAGGAAAATACTGCACTTTGGGAACTGTGGGTGAATAACTTATTCAGGAGCTCAATAAATAGAGAAGGGAAATTGAGCACTGGAACAGACTCAAGTATTTTCCTGGGTTTGTTTGTTTGTTTGTTTGTTTGTTTGTTTTTAAAGTTATAACACTTTATAGATAAACTTAGTATTCATTTCCCGTGAACTGAGGGCTGATGGGTGCAATTTGCTACAACATTTTACACAATGTTTATGCTCAGGAGAATTCCTGATGACCATTAATAAGAATGGAAAATTTAGCATGTTTTCCTGATGAAATGAGGTTAATTTGAACTCTATTCGATTTCATTTGTATCTTAGTCCCTTCTTGATAACTGTGAAATACATTGGCTAATTTTAGTCTCATTGAGAGATGGGTAGAATTCTTTAAGGTAATTATGTTCCTACAAATTAACTGAAAGGGTGACTGACTAAAGGAGGAAGGCCCAAAACAGTGCCTCTCTTGAGGCCAAAGGAGAGTGAAATCAGCCATTACACATTCTCTTCAGTAGCAGGCAGCCATTTCATATGCATGGAGTTCAAGACTGGTGCATGTTTTTCTCTTCTTGTATGTGCATTTCATAAGGGATCATCTGGTGAGGAGCAGAGGTAATTTTACTGGAGTGCAGTGGGTGACGTAAAGGAAATAGGACTCAAATATATAAGAAATCAGGTTGAATTAGCTCTGCTGCCTATAGGATAATGTGATATTTCTGTCTTCAGGAGTCCAACCAGTAGGAATATTTCTTCCTCCAATTACCTAAATGTTTTTTTAAAACATTAAAGTTACAGTTCAACATTTTATGCATGGCCACGAGTGGTCTCCAAATTGTGGGATCCAAGTGCTGCAGAAATCAAACACTGCTCATCTGTGAATTTCATTTTGTGTGAAAATTATGTGTGCACAAAGAGAATTGTTCCTGTCAAAAGACATTTAGCTATCAGCTCTTTGAAAAAATCACCTCTTAACTGTGAGAAGTAAAGAATTTGTGCAGAATATACTTCTAAGTTGCTTTGACCATAGCATCTATACCAATCTATTACAGATGAAGAGTCATCTGCACTTCAGACTGTAATGCAATATGAACGTGAATGGGTATAAACAGTTAAACCATAGCAGCACGGTGGTCTACAAAGGCTAGTTTAATAGATGGGGAGTAAGTGATCCTTGGTGGATCTCTGTGCAGCTTTCAGGGCGCGAATTGTTCATCTGCAGTACAGACATCCACTAAGTGACTCTGGAGCCTGTGCTGCATTTTAAATCTGGTACAGGCACTTCAGCAACTCGGTCTAATTGCAAGACAATGGGATTTGATATTGTAAGTGCTGAAGTACTTTAAAAACTGAATCTGATACATATTTCAATTTTACCCTTAACAAAACCTCCTCAGAATACTTAAAAATGTAAAAACTTTCCCTAATAGTTTTGGCTTACTGCTAAAATCTTCTAATTAACAGAATGTTTTAGCCTTTGGCACAAAAATATGAACATGAGTATCAAGGCTGAAAATCAAAAGAAAGCCAAACAGAACTGAAATTGAACTAGTCAGAATAAAGAAGACTGAATGAAAATATACAAAACACAGAGAGTATAAAGAGAAAGAAACAAATAGCGTATATAAATTAGTAATCAAAAGAAAATGTAAAGGAATTATAACTTGAACCTCAGCACACCTCAAGTGATTTTCATTATGCAGAGTATCCCAAGGAATAAAACTTGTGTAACCTCTGGCTATAAGATTAGAAACAGAATTTTCAAAATGCTATTGATTTTTGTACATCTGCCTAATGGTCTATCAGTAACAGTTTTAGGGATACAGACAGAAAATCCCATAGCAGAGAACTTTGGTTGTATTGCTACCATGAGGAGTGAATGGGAAGGAAAAAAAAAAGGAAAATTATCTATATTTCCAGCCACTGTGAAGCATAAACAAAATTCTCCATAACTTCAAAAAAGTCTGTGTCACTCACAGCTACCGGTAGCTATCAAGTACTACAATCATTGAAAGCTAAGGGAACTATGGTTGGGAGCTACAGTACAGGCAGAAAATTGAAATGGAGAATGTATAGGAAGGAGTAAAGGAGTAGTGGAAGGAGACTGACTGTGTGAGTAAAGACTCATGGAATCTTAAACCTGGATTAGGCTAAGGTCAAATGGACCACCTAGATATATGGATATGGAGCATGAAGAGAGGCAGAAGGGTGATCTGCAAGCCCTTTAAGAGCTTAGGAAACCATTGCAAAGATGGTCCTGGAGCTGAGCTATTATCTGTGACATGTCAGCCCATGTTGGTCAGGGGAAAGAAACTCACCTAGAGAGATGAATTAGGTGATTGAGTGACTTCTTCTGAAGAAGGAATGTGGAAAACTGAAAGTGGTTAAAAATTCAGAAGTTGGGATTTTACCAAAACTTTACCAAAATTTATTTAGTCCAGATCAGGAACAAATCTCCTAATCATCCTCTTTTACTTCATTTTGGATTAAGCTAAGCTTGAGAAAGTGTGCCAGTAGCACAGCTAATCCAATCCAGTCACTGATGGTCATTCAGTCTGTAGGGCCAGACAGGAGCTAGACCGAGGTAAACCTTTCTGAATTGCATACGATGAGGACTTTGAGGCCTCAACACCAGCTGTTTCATCCTGCAGATCCACCCTTAGTTTGCTGCACTAATGCAGAGACAGCATCTGGGTTCTGATCCTAAGAAACAAGAAAATGATGCACCCATTGCTATTTAGAAGACAACCACAAACTGTCAAGTAGATGTTCGTGCTTCCAAGAGAATGAAGATACAAAAGGAATTGGCTCGTTAGCTCAGAGTCACTGAAGGTCACCAGAAGACAACTTCTGCATGGAACACTGTTACCCTGTTTCTGCAGAACTGCCTGGCTCTAGGCTGTAACGCTGTGTCATCATTAATACTGCATCTTAGCACATGCATACTGACATGAATGTCTGCTTGTCAATAGAGATCATTAAAAAAGAATAGTAATGGATCTATTCTATTTCAGTGTTTAAACCACATTTTACAAAATAGGGCTTTGGAATCTGGTTTTAGTGAGGATTTTTCCTCCCTTGATGGGTTATTTTGTTGATCCAGAATCTAGGATCTTGATTCATGTCTACCAGCATGGTATAGACTCATCTCAACTAGTCATCATCATCTACAGGATGGACATCTGCACTAGTACTATAGGCTCATTCTGTATTCAATGGAGCTAACTGTCATGTCTGGAAGATGATTCATCTCACCTCTTTTAGAAAGGGATGATGTACCTATTTCTCTCCACTGAGTACAGCAGAAGCCTGAGGTTACCAGACATCTAGTTTACAGATGGATAAAATGGTAAGATGAGTCTTGTCCCACCTCTCTACTGACTTAAGTGTACTGACATAAAGCAATGAAGAACTAACACATTCTTAATATTTCTCTTACAAAGAGACAAGAATAACATGAAAATAAAGATTTATCCTTTTTATTTTCTCTTACATTTTAACTGTATGTGATTAGCAAAACATTTGTATAAGATTCGCTGTAGTTCTTTAGCTGAAAATCCTCCAGGAATTTATTTCTCAATAAAATGTAAAACAAACTACACTGGATAGTTCCAATAACTTTCATGATTAATTAGAGTCACAGGTTTACAATTTTAATGAACATAAAGGATCACTAGTTTTGTAAATAAACCTTTGCTAATACTCATGTGATATAGCCAAGAAATGCTTTCAGTTTTCATAAGTTTGTGTTTTTATACCAGTGTTAAAAACAAAGCTGTGGGAATTTCAAGGAGAACTATGTGTATAAAACAATTAGCCTTGTAAGACATATTTCATTAAGAAAAGGGAAAAAATCCTTGAAGTGAAAATGTGAATATTATATGTAGAAGATAATCCTACTAATCACTGTGGAAAAAAGAAGGTAAAGCTTAGARAGTAAAGGAGACCACAATTACCTGTTTTGTGACTAAAACAGTTCCTTTCTTTGATCACTGGAGAGCACTGTTCCCCTGTGAAACAATTAGTTTTAAGAGCACAGCTAGGCATTCTGCTGCAGAAGTGGTTTGATGTAGCAAATTATATAACGTATCTTATGAATTCAGAGTTATGGAAGGAGAAATCTTAGTCTCCTGAAAAAAAAAAAAGAAGTAATGTTTTATGGGATTCCGTTCTTCCATCCCCAATTTATACTGATAATATCATATTATTTATTACTTCTACTGTACAAATGCCTGTAACTTCATCAAGTCCAGAGATCTATTGTGTTAGGTATAGAACATGTGTATTTCTGAAAGATTAGTGCTGTTTTTTTTTTTATAAGTCTGTTTATTGTAAAAGTAACACAAATTGTGTAAATCTGGAGTCAACACACATAAGCAGTCACCCCTGGGCAGATGATAATAAAATCACCTGCATCATTTGTTGCCTGAATTGGAAGGGCTAACATCATATCTGTCCAGACCTTGAATCATTTCTGTTAAGTATAAAATTAGATTTCTAGAAAAGGATGCAAAAACAGTTACCATGCAGCAGTTCACAACTAGAAGTATCTTGTGATTAAGACGGAGACTTACTCAGTAATTCTGAGCCTTCTCTGTCTGGTTTGAGTATCTGGGTATAAATAAAGCCTTGCAAATCCTTGGATAATTTTTTATGTCTCAGTTTTCAAACTCTAACCAGGGGTTAATAATAATCCCTTCCAGCTTCTCTTTGATGCTCCTGCCTTTGAGATTTAGTGCTTTGTACCACTACAGTTTCTTATTGTAYGGTTGAATTTGACTTAACAGAGTGGGAACTTAGGTCAGAGTTCTCTGCCCTACCTGTATAAAAACAAAGATGGTAACATTCAGTTTGTATGTTAAATCATGGGACATTTAATGGGAATGCAATTAAATGTACTTATTTTTTATCTTTATTTAAAGAAATTATCTTTGTTATATCAAAGCAGAAACAGGGAGAGAAAATAATACCTTGCTATCAGCTTTACCCATTTACTGGTGTAATAAATGCTTTCTTTAGTTGTTAGGCAATCGTATATAAAAAGGGAGCTGTTAATCCTACATGTTATTCTGTTACATATAGAACATATTAATTATGGACACAGACAGCGGGCTTTCAGGGGCCTGATCCAGGGAGAGCAGTGAGGGCTGCTGGCTATGATAATCCACAATGAGAGCTGGAGCTCTACACACTGAGGAGGATCTGAGCTGTAGGTCACCTACCAAATCTCATCTGCAGCTATATGACCATGTCAAACATCTTGTTCACCAGTTATGTATAATTCATTGTACTGTATTAATTGAATTGTGCACAGAAAAGACCTGATTTGTTGAGATAGCCTTTCCRTTTCGCAGCAGTAAAACTCCATTGATTTCCAGTCAGAGGAGAGGATGTCACAAACAGAACATTTAATATTTAAATCAACTGAGCACAGCACTGACCTCTCTCAGCTTCCCATCCTGCATAAGGACCTCTGCTAATAAGCAGAAGACACTCACACATCAGGAGCCCATCCTGCAGAAGATCACTGGTCACATTAATTCAAAATCAATTATGGGGCCATACGCAAAAGGAGATTGTGACTGGCAACATGCAGGATATGAAGCTGACAGGAAGTGTTCTTCAAAGTGTGGAAGCAGGAATTAGTGCTGCGTTTATTAGCACTGCCTTTATTTGATTGCTCTGGGCTTTGGCTCAGCGAGTACCTTGAGCAATAGAGAGCACTGTGGCTTTTAAATAACATCTTTTAAAGAACATCTCTTACTTGCATATCTGAACAGCAAAGAGAATGCAGATGTAGTCAGAACCTGCTTTAGTTTATCAACATTACGGTATGCCATGATTTCCTCTTTGTCTGATTTCGTAATGAGATTCAGGGTAGCTATCACAGATCTGAGGTGATTATGTATGCAGTGGCAGAGATTGGGAAATGGGAAGAGAGGAATAAAATGTAGAGACTTCAGATATTAAAGGGGGATCCAATGAGCCTAAAACCTGTCCCAGGACAGAGCTCCAGTGTGATTGGCACCAAAACTGTACCATGGAGCTTACGTGAATGTAAGAAAACAGATGCTTTAGAAGCTTTGGAGCAGTCCATGTTTACATGGAAAAGTACCAAAATTTCTCTTCAATATCATCTGAATCCTCAGTGGAGCATGCTCCAAGTTTGATGAGCTCAGTCGGTCAAATGGATGTTGGCTTCTACCTTCAGGACTCTTTAGATCCAGGAGGATACCCAGGAAGTTGCAGTGTGTCATTGAAGCCCTGGGATGGTGTCTGATTCTTATTGACCAGTTATGGTCCTGAACTCAGATGAACAGACCACCTGGGTTTCAGCTTGTGGTTTACCAAACCAATGTCAAATGCTATCACCTAGCAAATATCATCAGGTGTCGTGAATGATGACATGGATGACGACAAATGTCATCATCCTTGATTTGCTGCTGACTGAAACATAAACCTAGTTTTGATGTGCTCAGAAATGTGATTTTAATGATTTATGATGCCAGTCTTCTGTATGCTGTTATCTTTCTAAAGGGCCACAATAAATCTCAAAGTTCCTTCTCCAGACTCTTACTCATCTTGCTGTCTGGCAACTTCGATCCTGATACCAACAACCCCCCACCCCTGATTTTCTTGCTATTTTCCTAGCCTGTTCTTTCCAATTCCAAAGCCCTCCATGCTGGGATATTATTTAAATAACTCAAGTCATTTGACGAAGCTTTGAAGCATCTAAATTCTCTGTCCTGCCCTTTCATCCAAGTGCCTAGTGGAAAATGTCCCTCTCTTCATTATTACATTTCTAATGAAAAATAAGAAGAATGTCTTCTGTTTTCTTTTTTCCTAAAAAACTTCTTTACTTTTTGATTATTCCCTCCTCCTTCTTTATTATGGTAGTCTGGTATACAAACAAAGCAGTAGGCTGAAAAATTAGAATTTTTTATCAGATGCCAGACAGTAGTCTCATCTCATTTCTTTCCTATCCAATCTTATCCTTTCTTGTCTAATGAGAATAAAAGAGTACTTTTTGGATCATCTTTTTAATGAAAAAGGCAAAATTAAATTTAACTTCCATGTTTAAAAATAGATGAAACCTTTACTGATTGGACTCTGAATTTATTAGATTATTGATATGCAGATGGCACATATTCAGGTTGTATAGGAAACAAGAAACAATAGCTGCAAAAGGGAGAATAATAATAGATAATAGTAATAGATAATGTTGATAAAGCTTTTATTTAAGATGAAAATTTCATTTATATATGACCTGGGGGGGGGGGGGAAGATTCAATGTAAGTTTTTGTGCCTTCCTGATCAATCAAAAAAATGATTTTTTTTTTTTTTTTTTTTAGCTTAAAATATCAGGAATATCCATTTTTCCCTTCCTAGAAGTCTCCCTGGTGATATAAAATAATCAAAGTGAAAATTTTATTTTCCACCTCTAATTAAAATAGCAGGAGAGATCTTTAATACACACAATCTTTCTACCAAGCAGATTGAACATGTAAGTTAAGCAAAATAAATAGAAATAAATAAATAAAATATTACTGTGAAATTTTGTGTTGAATGAGTGCTTGCGTTTGGCCCAGTAATCTCAGGTTTTTTGGTGTATAGTCTAAATCATACTGTCTTTCAGGGAAAAAAATGATATAGGCAAAACCTGTATATGTAGTGGAAAAACAAAATTAAAAAAATTAATTCACTATGAAATTATCTGAAAAAAGCAACCTAGTATTTATCATGACCTAACCCAAAACTCTGTGTCTGAATGGTTTTTCATGCATCATTAAGATGGATATATACACATCAAAACTTTTATTTTCTATTCCAGTCCTCATTGAAGACATGTTTTTGTTCAAATTGTTTCACTAGAAAGATTGTTGTTATATTTTATTTTTCCTCTCCCTAGTGGGTGTTTTCATCATATTTTTTAATTCCTGGCAAAAACACTGAAGCATTCCTTTAAAGGGTCTATTTTCGTTGAAAAACAGACTTTCGTGAAAGAGCTAGTTCAGCATAAGCTTTCCATCTGAAATGTTTTCTATTGGGAAAAATCGCATTGTGCCCTCAAATGATCTAAATATAGAAGTTTTCAAATGTTTCGTAAATGGACACATATTATCATACAGATAGTCCTTTGAATCACCTAGCCTTTTGCTCATGGTGCCCATGTCACCTGCTAACCCATTCACGAGGGCCAATATGTTCTTTTCCATTTACTGCTGTGTAATATCCTGGTGTCAATTACAGCAATAGTTAACATAGGAAATTGCCATCAGGGAACCACAGACATATTGCTTTTATATAGAAAAAGAGAAAACTGCTTTTTTCCCCCTACATTTTATCTTACTTTCTGACTGGTCTGTTTCTCTCCTGGAAACAAGGATATGGCATTTTACTGTATGCCATCTGTACACCTAATAATTACACTGAGAAACACTAATGAGGCTGGGGATCTCTGATCCAGTAGGTTGTCACTATCTGTAAACTAACGCATCATCCCTAAATATATTAGGGATTAATACAAAACCAAATAAGGTTAGCAAGCACCTTTCAATATACTTTGGATCAGACACAGAAAATTCAGAAATTCATGGTCCATTTTGAAATGGAGAGGTTGATTAGAAAAAGAATCCCCTGACAGTCGCATTGCTATTTTAATGAGCAATCTGTAAGCAGAGCAGAGTGTTAAAAATGACCTTCCAGTGATTTTCACAAGTTCAGAGCATTCAACAGCTTTGGGGTACTCTTAGAATTAGGTATTTCCCTTCTGTGGTTCCTCATCTGGTCTTTTAGTTTCTTACATGTCTTAAGTTTACCGATACTGTACTTCTGTACTTCTGTACTTTTGTACTTCTGTGGTATAAGTGGATTATTTAAAATGGCTTTAAGCCTAAAAGGGAATTTCTTCATCCTAAGTGCCACCACCTTTGCCAGTACAGACTGTGTAATGGGAAAATTGAATCATGTTGAAAACTGTAGTTTAAAAATCATTTAGTATCTAGTTGCCAGTGGACCCCGACTAGCTAATAATTGGTCCCTTTAGATGCTTCTCCAGCTTATTTTTCATTTCAACTCTTATTCCCAATTTTTTTTTTTCTAAATCCAACAATCTAAAAATCTTGTGATAAAGCTCTTGCCAATTTACATAGCAGAGGTTGCTATAGCAACCTGGCAGAACATTTCCAGAGGCAACATACTAGAGGTAACCTTTATCTTTATGTGAGAAATACGCTTTAAAGGTTTGTGATAGTCCTGTGTAACTCTTTTTTTCCTCAAGATGTTTAATCATGCAGTGAAGTCAAAATATTTCAACTTTGATATCACAGTCCTCAGCTTAGTAAGCACTGTTGTCATAAACACATATTATGACCTCATTGCATATCAAAGCATGTAGAACTGGAGAACCACAGAGTTCAAGGCTGTAAGATGTGCTGCTGTGTTGGACATGTGCAGCTGAGGCTTCTGAACATTGCCAAAATGGTTTCCCAAGCGTAGTTTGTGGCACCCGGGTTCATTGAGAATTCACTGTGTCTTCTTACACACTAACAGTGCTGAATGTCAGCCTGCAACCACATGGCCAGCTGCCTCCCTGCTTTGGACTCCTCACACTAAGCAACAAAGAACTTGCACAGACTGAAGGGTTTGAACAAAATGTGGCCAAAATTCAGGTATTATGATGACATCAACCAGCAGATCTGTCATCCACCTCTGATAAGAAAATGGATCCCTAATGGATCCATTAAGAAGTCTAAAAAAAGGTTGACCGTAATTTGCTCTAGTGCTATATTTTTGGAACTACAACAGCAATATTATATTCCCATAAATACAGGGCTGTGTGAAAGTTATAACATTATTAGTAATTCAGAAAAGGAAGAGTTTGCACCTTTCTATTGCTGTGAAACTCTTCCTGTGACCTTCAGAGTTGAGTTGTGTGTTCCACTACCCTACCACGTCCCAGGGAGCCTTTTGAGTCACTGACAGCGGAGAGTGGCCCTGCCTCTCCCACCCTGTGCGGGCTGGCCCATCCATCCCTGAGGGGACACACTCTGTCACTCTGACTGTAGTGGAGGAGCTACTGAGGAGCTGTGGTATGTCTTAAGGTGTCCATTGACTCTGGTTTATAGATCTGCCAGGTGCTTAGCTGGTTAATATTCCATTATTCAAATAACACTTGACTCAAGCTGGGATAAGTGTCATGGGCAACACAGAGTAAACAACAGCCTATAGTGGATCTGGGTGCTGGGGTTTATTCAAGAACCATCAAGATTAGAGCTTTTACCCTACTTGATTATCTCTCACACTCGCTCCCTCCCGCCATTACATTCAGTAGGTCTTGGCTTCCCTTCCCAGCAGGGAGGTCACTGCTAGCCCAGAAATGCTGGGGACAAATTTGTGTTTGTTCATGCTGTGCTGCTGCTTGCAGTTATCAGCGCTGGGTGTTACTGGCCAAGGTCCTGGGACATCGCCCTGCATATGTCTCATTGTATCTCCCCATCTTTAGGATCTTCCCCAACTTCCACGATCTTTCCTCAGCCAGCACCTTCACCACCTTTGGGCCCCTTTCTTCTTTCCAAGACCATGTCTTCTTTTCAGGAACACTTCTTTCAGCCCCAAGTCCCTGGTTTTCCCAGTCTAAGTAGCTTATTGTGCAGAAGCTCAATGCCTGATCAGCCTCATAACTGGTGCTTCTGTTTCATCTCTATTAATTAGGAGGATTCAGGATGTGCCACTTTTCTTTAGTCCAGGCATTATCAAAATTTACAACCAGACGATACCCATTGTATCTAACAGGTAGCAGGCTTCTGCTTGGGAGTGCAAAGGTTCATATTCAAACATTGACCTGCAGAGACATGTACACCCAATTATCTGCTACCTGTTATCATTCACAATTTAAGCTATTTTTTGCCTACGACAGCCAGGTAAAATCTAAATACAATACTTAATTTGCAGCATCCAAAGCAGTTAAAAATTGTGCTGACTTCCTCTCTTTTGACAAAGAGGTATGGCTTTGCGCTTGCCATATATTTCAAGATGCATCTAAAGCATGAAGAGAGATTTTTCACCAAGGAGTTCACCTGTATAAAAGAGCTTCCATCAGAGCTCTGCAATCACACCATCAGACAGATTTAGAGTCTGCATCACCCTTTCTCCTCAGAAACCATTTATTCCCTGAGCTGAAAGGCTGTCAGACCTCACTTTGCTTTAGACCAAGAGTCTTATCCCAACATAACTGGCTAGTGAACAATTCTTTTCCTTAAAAGGTAGAATCCGCTTTGCCATGTGCCTTGGTTGCTGTTTGTCTTGGATTATTGTGCAATACATCTTTCAGTGGACCTTGCATTATATTTCTCGCTGAACGTTAGAAGCACACCTGAAATAACCACCTGAATATGCTAACTGTATGTAGCTCATTATTGTTTCCTGACTGAGATGGACTCTTGGAGGTGGGAATGAGTTTAGGGTGACTGACCCCTAGCATTTCCTTCCTGAGTTTATGGTAACAATTAGAGAAGCCCATGAAATAGGAGAATAATCTAATGCTAAAAATAGGCAGATTGTTATCAATCAGACTGAGATCCCAAGATAAATCCAGTTTAAAAAATAAGAATCTAAACTAAGGCAATGTAAAAAGCTACATAAGAAGGAGTGCTTGGTCGAATTTCTTAGCACTACATTAAAGTCAGCATCAGTAGGACAGTATTTCCAAAGGAGATAACCTGCTAACAGGTCTGTTCTTGTCTCCCTGTCCTGTGCACTGTCACACAGCTGCTGCATCCCACCGCAGAGATGACACACAGCAGCAGTGCAGTGGCTGGAGCCAGTCAGGCTAACAGAAGTTTTCTAGCCCAAATTCCTGTTTTCAAGGAGACTTACTGTTGTAAAACCATCAGCTTTTCAGCTGGCATTTTCTAGGTTGGATGTTGCTCAGAAGTGATATGTGACTTTCATTGGCATGGGGGAGAGAGGACTTTGCTGAGGCAGCATAGTGAGACCAGCGCTGGATTGGTGCATAAAGTACTGGCCAGCACAAGCAAAGGATTTTGAACAAATCCACACCATTCTGATCACTCTTTACTGCTTCATAGGTCACCAAGGGTTTGGTCTGCTGTATGCCACAGGCCATACCACATCCCTCAGCTCTGTAGTGAATTCAGTGACTTGTCCTTGACCAATGTGTAACTTGTTTCTGGGTGTATCTTCTGAAACCATCCCATTTTACTCTGAAGATACCAGATCAAAACCACACCATTTTCTATGGCAGACATCTCAGCTGATGGTCAGCCTCACTGTTAAAAACATGAGCCTAGATTCATCTCACTCATTTTAGGCAACTTAATTGATGTGCCGAAGCTGGGAGCTCAGTAATTAACAGGGAAAGACAGAGACCCTCAGTGGATAACTCAACTCCATTAATATCTGCATCACCCTCTGGAGATACCTGCCTCCTGGCACTGCCTATATAAAAAGATGAACTTTACATTTTGGCAACTCAGACCAAAGGCCTAAAACAACAAAGGATGAATCTGGGCCTTAAGTTGGCCCTTTTGTCAGAACAATATCCCAAAAGTCCGTGTTCTGATAGTTTTTAATTTAGATGCTCACACCTCTCTGGATTCACTCATTCCAGGATGTACTTGCCAATTTTGTAGGTATTCCTTACTCCTAAGTATGTGAATTTGCATTTAAAAACCATTTCGTTTGAAAGAGCCAGCTTGCCAAGTGATCAGCCTGTACTTCGCAGAGAATAGCTTTTGAGTTATGTAGCCCCAATCTTCCAATTTAAATTACATTTTTTTCTTTGTACAGTATTTCAAATGATTCTTGAATTCAACAGAAGCACACTGAAAATTACTGCACAAGGAAAAAATTAATTAAAAATTGAAGATCAGGGCTATGTAATTCAAGCAAAGGTTGTAGCTAATTTAACAGCTGTAAATTCCTAGGGGTTGTTATTTATATAAAGCACTTCCAACTTTTATTGCACCTTTGGTGTGGCATTTAATTAATTTGTCATTTCCATAGCACATGTTCTGATTCTTTCTGAGTGGTAGATGTTTCATATTTCATCTGAAAACAGACAAAAGATTTGTGGTTATCCAAATGGAGCCATTCCAAAATTTACAAAAGGGCTCCTTTGCTTTCAGACGTGAATAGAGAGGATTACTGGGTGTTGAAATAAGCACATGCCATGTTAAAGTCAGAGTCTGTAACACTGGCAAGATCTGAACACTTGATAGCCACGATAAAAATTTAACTTTGTGTGTCAGTGCTTTGTATGTCCCTCCCATGACTACTCCAGATGTGAGTGTTTTCCGCTGCTGAAGGAAGAGATGTCTCACAGAAAAGCCTGTAGATCAACACTGAAGTAGGGGAATGTTCACATTTTTATAGTTCTCTTCAGGATATAACAAACATGAAGATTAATAAACAAGAAGCCAGCGTGTTCCACAGAAGCAGGAAGAATTGGATCTGAAAATGGAGATCCACAGTGTGCAATGCACATTTTTCAAAATATTGGTGCAGGGAGGGCAAAAAATTACCCAGTCTATCCCTTCCATTGTTTTAATGCTGAATGATATATGGTTGTGAAGATCAATGTGAAAAATGCATGCAAAAAAACCGTTTCCTTTCTGATTAACTCATGTTTTTTGTGCATGGAGTGAAGAGAAGAAAGACTTATTACCATTCCTCATTACAAAAAATATATATAAATTTCTTTCAACATAAGCTGAACTTGCACTATTGTCAGCACACAATTTTTATTTATTTGCCTGAAGCCACACTTTTTAATCATTGTTATACACATCTTTTAATACAAGACTGCATAAGGTATTAACAGTGTAAATTCTTTTCATCTAAGCAATTTGGGCTTATTTGTTTTACTGTTAATTTTCAATTGTGTTATATTAAATCAGTAACACTAAGGCTGACACATAAAACTTTGTCAATGAATATTTAAATGTGGTGTTCTCTATGCACATCATTCAGAAGAGACCAACATGCTGCTTTTTGTTTTTAAATTGATTTTCCTGTGTTAAATTTTTATGAGTAGGAAACCAACAATTTCTTCTAATAAAGCTGGAAGTAAATGTACTTCAAATTGTGAGTAGGATTCAGAAATCGGGACTTGTTCTGGGCAGAGAGATATTTGACCACTGCCTAAAAAAATATACCATAATTCTTCCTTTCTCACATGGAAATTAAACCAAGAGTGTTTCCTTTTAATTTTTTTAGTCAGTTTTTTTTGTCACTGAGAACAATGAGCGAGAGCACAACTTCCAGAACAGGCAGTGGCAACACACTTGCATCATTTCTTTGCAACCAGGCAGCAGTGTCCAGCTCTGACTTGAATCTCCATATAACTTCACATCTTATAATCTTTGAGATGGATGTTTCCTTAACTTGATGCATTCCTGTGTAAAGGAATGTCAAAGATTCCCTAAAATCACTTGCCTGGTCTACAGGTACTGCTGCTTCTGCTTATAGAAGAAGGCATATTACCTGTAGGTGTTTTGCTTGCCTGATGCGAATATCTTGGAGACTTTAGGGCTCAGATAACCCTAGACTGCTGACATCCAGGCAAGCCAATCATATGTAGTGTGCCTCATCTGATTTTTCAGGTGGTAATATTGATAGTATGGATTGATTGCAATGTTGCAAAACAGAAAGACAGAGTGGTTAGCATTTTGAGATTGAAGAGGAAAAAAAAAAATCCAAAATTATGGTTTTGCTGGAGGATGTTTACTTTTACTGTATTTATCTTTAAACTAAGCTGTGGAATTTTAATCCTATGAAAACTTATGAAACAGAATTTTGTAGGAAAAAACCCCAACAATTAAAACCTAATAAAAAGAGCAGTAGGAACATAAACAATGTGCTCAAATTCAGAAGTAAATGCATTCCCTAAACCCAATGTGGAATTCAGATTGTCATATGAACCATAGATTAATCCACCATTTGAAGATAACTGTTTCAGTCAGGCATAATACTGAATGATGGGGCTGACCACTTTAAAATAGTTCATCAATTTTTTAGACCCTGTGGGTAATGGAAGAAAAAGAAAACAGGTACATTATTATACAAAAATAGTAGTGATATAATGACACCTCAATGCTTATGTTTTAATTTTAGCAACATACAAAGAAAAATTAGGAAAATAGAACATTAAGAAACATGAATTTCTCTTGCTCCCCAGGAGAAGGTATGTTTCAAATTCACCGTGCAGCTCTGCAATACAGTGGAGCAAGGTGCCAAGCGGGGTAGGTACTCTGGATGACTGGGTAACAGCTACCTTTCTCCTGGGCCTGAGGATCTGGAAAATCCTCCTACTCTTCTGCTCCTAAAGCATGAATAGTGTTGGATCCTCTGGCCTGCCTATGTGCCTGCGTGCTTTCCCCCTTCTCCTCCTCTCTTTCTTCCTGGTTTCATCTTGCTTCCTCCTATCTTCTCCCTGCTGCTGCACAGCTAGTTACTCTGGGGCAAGACTGCATCACCTACAGCACTGTCGTGCTCATCTTTATTTGTGCTGTGGGGATGAACCACTTACTCTTCTCAAGCAGCCCTCTGAAGCTGTCCCATACTAAGCTTATTAGTATGAAGTAAAATGCACAYGTACAATGTTCCACTTGAGCATTTTAAGATTAATGTTTCATCRCTATCTCTTGGATAGCTGGCTTTTATTCAAAGACAAGATTAATAGTCCACAAGTGATTGCTCTGATGTGAAAAGGTGCAGAAGTAAAGAGGAAAAAGTGAAATCTAATCTAAAAATCCAAACTTGCCTATTGACGTAAGACTATAACCCAGTAAAAAATCAGATTTTCAATGTCAACTAATATGAATGGAGGCAGTGTCTAATATTAATGTTTTAATGAATTATGTTTTATGCTATACAGTAACACATGTTTTTTTGCATACTAGATCCACTTTTATGATTTGGAAATTCAGATAAAACCTGAGAAMTTATATTTATGTAGGGTATCCTTTTCCAGGTTTCTCTTTTCATTTTAATGACCTAAAGTTTGAGAGATAAGTCATCCTTCTACCCCAGTTAAAACTATTTAATGAATGTTTTGAGATGAGCCACATATTTTACAGTACATTTGCAAATCTAGAAAAAATATCACCTATGTTAATACTTCATACAGGTACATAGTGACCTTTTCCACCTCCTTTTCCACCTCCTAACCTATTTAGGTTTCTCTGAAAGTTGTGCATCTTTTCCACCTGCTTTGCCTGTGGTCCAGGTACCCCACGTACTCTCTAAGATTTCAAGCTATTCCTGAGAAAATGTTTAACTGAATTCAGACAAAATGCAAACTTTACCCATCTCTGTCCAAAATTTTAACATTTTCTATTCTGTTAATGAGTGACTGGAGCAGCAAAAGTGGAATTTTCAGACTTCATGGGGAGTAAAGAATACTGGAAGGTAAGTGCCATAGAGGTTCCTTGCTCAGCTACTGAATCTAGCAGTTTAGGTTTATCCCACAAAGGCATTAAATGGTATTCACAGTCAAAAAGTATTAGTGAGATTTTCAGTGATGTTAATACTTGGCTGATCCCTCTCTGATTAACTATAAATGAAGAAGATTAGTTCCATTAATTTGAAACAGATAACAGCTATAGGAGCTTACATAGCTCAGTGGGCTCCAAACCTGAAAAGAAAAGAACTCAGGGAGAGAAGAAACAACGTTGTATTTCCATGTAATGCTTGTATACTGTCTAAGGGCTTGGCTAAGTACCTTTGTTGCCAAAGGCACAAATCCTACTCTCTCCAGTGTAAGACTTTAGCACTTTGCCTACGGGCAAGGGCAATGCATAATGCTCCATAAGGAGCATGGTCTGCAGCACTGTGGTCTACAGAGAAGTTTGGATGGGTGGGCTGGGGCAAGTGGATGATGTACTCTTTCCAGGCTTACAGCATCCCTCTTCTTGCACAGGTCTACTGCTTAGAAGGTAAGGCTGATGAAACCTGGCTTCCCACCTATTGATGCCCCCTTTCAGGGAAAGTGCTCCCACGCACAGCCAGTTGTCTTTTACTAGCATTTAAATGTAAGATGCTGGTTAAGAAAGAGGAAGAAAAAGTATGCATTTACATTCTAGCATATTATGGTTTCCTGTAGTTTGACAGTTTAGTGGAGGAAAGTATAAACCAGTTTTCTTGTCTCTAAAGCTAAGGGGTTTAGAGGGGCTTTCTTCCTTCTGCCTGAGACCTCCTCCGCTTGTGACTTTCCTAAGAAGAGCTTCAGAGCCCCACAGAGAGCTGAAGTGATCTGGAGGATGCCTGGTCCAAAAAATGGTCCTCTGGGAAGGAGACACTCGGGTGGCAGAAGGTGTATTTTTGGCATGTCTGAAGAACAAGAAGTGTGAGAGGATAAATGGAGCTAGGAAAATTAGGAAGGTTATGGAAATACACAGCAGATAAGTGGTGGGATCATGTACGTATATTATTGTAACTAACTGATGAAAGAACAGGGTAAGCATATAAGCAGAGCTTGAAGAAAGGTTGAAGAGAGCAGAGTCGGAGCAGAGAATGTATTAGACATGCAAGAAGGAGCATCAAGTGAAACTCCCAAGCTTTCTGATGCTTATTGTTGTTGGCTGCCATCTCTTCTACTAGCTCAATCACATGAACTAAGGAAATACTAATATCAAAAGAAGGTATAGAAAACCACAATCATTACAGAAAAAAGATAACATAACTGAAATGAGAAAAATGCAAATTATTCAAGATTTAAAAGGAAGAAACCATTGTGAACTGAAAGAAGTTGTGGGACAGAAGAGTGTAAATGAAAACAAGACAATATTTTAAATATTTATTTGGTCTTGTGAGACATGACCTTGGCTCCATGACACTCAGATAATTCATTTTTAAAATCTGTATTGTATACTTTTTTACCAGAGAATATTTGCACATTCTGCCATTAGTGTCCAAAAACTGTTCATTATAATCTAAAGAAGCAGAAAAAACATATATCTAATTCAAAGCAACACTGGGTGTCAAGGGTGAGTAACCTGAAGGATGCCTCCTTTCAAATGCCAGATGCTATGAATTTGGGATGTTGTGTTTCTGCCATGCAGTGGGAAGGAGGGTGCAAAGGAGAAGACAGGTATTTGTGGTTTTGTTGTTCCAGAAAGGTTAAGGATTTGCACTTCATATGGCAAGTCTTTTAACAAGTGTGATTACATTCCCAACTTGGTTTATTTAAAGAGAGAATTACATTTATGTTTGTCATATTTGCACACTAATAGCTTGCGATATTTTCGGTCTTTATGCAGTATAGATATAAATTTATTTTACTTGAGACTAAAGGTAGTTTCTATGGTTACAAACACAGTTTCAATTTTTGCCTTTAAAAAGATAATGATTTTTCATACTGAAACAAAAGGAAGGCAAAAGCAATTTAACAGGAATAGCATTTTCATGTTACTTTCTTTTTATTTTTTATAGTTCACTTAATTTGTGTACCTTATAGGATTGGTCAAGAAAGTTCTTGTTGGAAGAGTTTTCTTGTCATAAAAATGCAGATGGATTGAAATTTTGCAGAATATTTTAATTTTTGTAGAGTTTTACTTTTCTGAAGAGGAAGATGGATTTAGGGATAATTATTTATTTATTGTTTAACTATTCCTCTTCTGATAACTTTAAAATATAAAAAGCCACTATACTGCGAACATGGGTAGACATACAAGGTAATTACACTGTGGCTCATTAAACAAAAAGAAAGCTATGCCTCAGCTGTCTGTTGGGATGACAATATTGACAATGAGGCAATGGCAGGGCATCAGACTAGGATACTACTGGAACTGCTACCTGCTCGCCCCTTTCTCTCTGTGGTTTGTTGCCCTCAAGTGGGGAGGAATTAAGAGTCAAATTGCTGCCCAGTTTATACCCACTATAAACGTTGTTCTGCCACCTTCGTGAATTTATCAGCAGTAACAGAGAATTGAGCCAATGGTGCTGAAAGTAATGCAGAGAATATTTCAGGTAAGATGATTATAAATAAAATATTTTGAAAGAATGGCTATTAATACCATGCATTTAATAATTTCTTTGATGAGAGGGAAATCAGAAAGTAGATACAAAGTACCAAAGGACTGTATCTGATGCATATGGGCAACTTGTGCTGCAGGGGAAAGAGTATACTTGCACTGCTGGAGGTGGTGTGAGAAGGAAAAAAATTAACTCTTCTCAACCTCTGTAGCCTCATGCATTTCTTTCAGTGTTAAAATTGTGAAAATCAGAGTTGCATGCTCTGATATGAGCTACAGGCACTTTAAGCTTGTTGTAGAACGAGGCTTTATTTCATATAGTCAAAGTTTGCTGCTTTTGCCAGGCACAGACTACATTTTTGATCACTTGGCTTCTTTAGCTGATATTGCTGGAGGCTGTGAGCACAGATACGTAGTCAATATTCACTTTAATAAGTAAATTTCCTAGCAGCAAGATAATCATATTATAACCTCACCTGAACTGACCTCTGCTCTCAAAGCCCTTTTGGCAATAGTTGTGTATCCACAAATTCTTTGACCTTTCAGTACTGTACAAATATATGGATCACCTGTAAATACCACTCAAATGTTGTGCTGAGATTTAACTACCCCAAAATTTATGCTTGGAGTCTAATGGTTTCTGTTGTAAGAAACAATACAAAGAATAATCTTCATCTGTAAGATGTACAATGCAGTGTAAACTGTGGGAAAAAATATTTTCCGCTGACACTGAGACTGTTGACTTTGATGCCATTTCATTGAGAGTGTGAGCTGAGGAGCTGTGAATTTTATCTTGTCTTCACAATAAGAAATATATAAGGACACTTGTCAAGTCACACAGCATTGTCCTGTATGTAGTACAACTGTGTTGCATATGTTGCATGTTGTGCAACCTCAGTGATGTTATCCAGGTTTTTTTGGACACTAATGTGTCAAAAAAAAAAAAAAAAAGCTGTCACATTAATGACAATGTTTTAAATTCTTGGAGCAAAAGTGTGATAGAAGTGAAAGCTATTATTATACTCAGTATTAAATGGAAAAAAAAAAAATAAGAGAGAGGTTTCCCTCTTACTCTACTCTGTTTAACACAGCATAATATTCTAGTTCATAATCCTTGAAGGTTATATGTGCTTCCAGTATAATATTGAGCAATCAGCTGTCATAAGGAAGCATAGAATTTGACATGGTAAGACAAATTTTTCTAAGTAACATTAATTATTACTAAACTATATTGTAATGTAAAATGTAGTAGGGTATGTGAAAATACATATACTTTATGTTTATTTTAGTATATAAAATATATGTACTATTGAAAATATAGAATAAGTGCTTATAGTATAATCACTTTCAGCTAGATTTTAACCTTAAAGTCCTCAGTCCTGCTTTATTATACTGTGCTAACTGATGTTATTTCTATAAAGTTCAGCTGATAGCTATATGTCTCTTATAACAATTTTATTTATCAATTTAGTATAGATTTTACAGTAATGAGGGCCAGAGAGTTGTGAATCTGTGTGAATGGACATGGATTGAAATCTGTGACAAGTCTGGTGACATTTAGAATGTACTCTTTGCAAAGCATTTTAATTTTGCAATAATTTTACTAAATCTAATTAGTGCAATGTCAGGATGGCAGATTAGAGTATCATACCATGTTTGGCCTATCCACATTTCATTAACTTCTATAAATATTTGACAATCTTTGTTCAATATCCAGGAAATCAAATAAATGTTCAAGTATATACTGATGAGAAACCCCCCCAAACTTCTCCTTTATCTTGTGAACATTTAAATTGCTCAAAAATCTCGTTTTTAAAGGTAATAAACTTCAAAACATGACAAAGGCAAGCAAGGATGGAATACATGCTTGTGTTGTTCTGTCACGTGATTTATCATTAGGACCATGGTTGGAATGTTTCCTGTAGTTACAAAGGTACATATAATGAGTGGTAATGATCTGTCAGTGGTAAGACCTGGGTAAGTGCTGACCTGTGTTATAATGGAGATTGAACAAGGTGGCCTGAAGGACCTTTTGGACCTTGAAGTTGTAAATATCTACAAGAGATGAAGTGTGCCTAATTCATAACAACTTAAGCATGCAAATACATGCATAATGCCGTATGAATGCAAAGCACCTGCAAAACTTACCAGATACACTTCTTACACATGCTGGCTGCAAGACTCGGCTTGAAAAGGTCTTTTTGCAATTCTTGCCACAGCTTCATAGGTCTTAGGAATAGACTTAAGATCCGGGTATTTTGGCCCTGTGTTCCAGGTCTGCTACATACTTTCTCTGTGACTTTGGACAAGTTACTTGAACTGTCATTCATCACAACTTTCCATCTGTGGAAGGAGATAAAAACAGCTTGGTTTTTGTTTGTTTGTTTGKTTGKTTGGTTTGGTTTGTTTTTCCTATAGAGATGAAGCAAAAATAAGCCCATGGTAACTTACTCAGCATAGATGAAGGTTTCAGGAAAAGCCATCATTTACCATACCAGTCAAGCCAAAAACCTTAAAGTGATATGGAAGTTTGAATTAAGTATTACTTTTTTTTACTTTGAAAGTATTGCCAGGAGCAGTGGCTAATGAATACAAGGAAAGGAATTTCTAACCCATCATTAGTATTTCATATACATGGAAGATCTTCAAACATAGTGAACACTTACTCTGCTGAAATTAGTACTCTTTTTGGTCTCTAGAAAAATAAATCTTGGATGCATCCCAGGGTTTCAACCTACCTTTTGACACTTAACTTAGAGTCATAGAATCATAGAATAGTTTGGGTTGGAAGGGACCTTTGAAGGTCATCTAGTCCAACCCCCCTGCTGTGGGCAGGGACATCTTCAACTAGATCAGGTTGCTCAGAGCCTCATCCAACCTGACCTTGAATGTTTCCAGGGATGGGGCATCTACCACCTCTCTGGGCAACMTGTTCCAGTGTCTCACCACCCTCAGCGTAAAAAAATTCTTCCTTATAGTTAGTCTAAATCTACCCTCTTTTAGTTTAAAGCCATTCCCCCTTGTCCTGTCACAACAGGCCCTGCTAAAAAGTTTGCTGCCATCTTTCTTATAAGCCCCCTTTAAGTACTGAAAGGCTGCAATAAGGTCTTCCCGAAGCCTTCTCTTCTCCAGGCTGAACAACCCCAACTCTCTCAGCCTTTCCTCATAGGAGAAGCATTCCACCCCCCTGATCATTTCCGTGGCCCTCCTCTGGACTTGCTCCAACAGGTCCATGTCTTTCTTGTRCTGAGGACTCCAGAGCTGGACGCAGTACTCCAGGTGGGGTCTCACCAGAGCAGAGGAGAGGGGCAGAATCACCTCCCTCAACCTGCTGGCCACGCTTCTTGTGATGCAGCCCAGGATACGGTTGGCCTTCCGGGCTGYGTGTACACATTGCTGGCTCATGTCCAGCTTTTCATCCACCAGYACCCCCAAGGCMTTCTCGGGAGGGCTGCTCTCAACCCCTTCATCCCCCAGCCTGTATTGATACCAGGGGTTGCCCTGACCCAGGTGCAGGACCTTGCTGAACCTCATGAGGTTCACACGGGCCCACTTCT
>JAYKAV010003134.1:197908-211464 GCA_035582835.1 Phoebastria nigripes | reverse complement strand
ATATGATGGATAGTGGCTTAGCAACTTCATCCGCCAGTTCCTTCAGGACCTGCGGTTGGATCTCATCGGGTCCCATGGACTTGTGCACCTTCAGGCTCCTTAGATGGTCTCGAACCTGATCTTCTCCTACAGTGGGTGGCTCTTCATTCTCCCAGTCCCCGCCTTTGCCTTCTGTGGCTTGGGCGGTGAGGCTCGAGCACTTGTGGGTGAAGACCGAGGCAAAAAAGTCACTGAGTACCTCTGCCTCCTCCATATCCTGGGTAACCAGGTCTCCTGTTTTGTCCTGGAGAGGGCCCACATTTTCTCTAGCCTTCCTTTTATCCCCGACGTAACTGTAGAAGCTTTTCTTGTTGCCCTTGACGTCCCTGGCCAGATTTAATTCTATCAGGGCTTTAGCTTTCCTAACCCGATCCCTGGCTGCTCGGACAATTTCTCTATWTTCCTCCCAGGCTACCTGTACTTGCTTCCACCCTCTGTAGGCTTCCTTTTTGTGTTTGAGTGTGTCCAGGAGCTCCTTGTTCATCCATGTGGGCCTCCTGGCGTTTTTGCCTGACTTCCTCTTTGTTGGGATGCATCACTCCTGAGCTTGGAGGAGGTGATCCTGGAATATTAACCAGCTTTCTTGGGCCCCTCTTCCCTCCAGGGCTTTGTCCCGTGGCACTCTACCAAGCAGATCCCTGAAGAGGCCCAAGTCTGCTCTCCTGAAGTCCAGGGTAGTGAGCTTGCTGTGGGCCCTCCTCGGTGCCCTAAGGATCTTGAACTCCACCATTTCATGGTCACTGCAGCCCAGGCTGCCCTTGAGCTTCACATTCCCCACCAGCCCCTCCTTGTTGGTGAGAATAAGGTCCAGCATAGCACCTCTCCTTGTTGGCTCCTCTACCACTTGGAGAAGGAAGTTATCATCAACGCACTCCAGGAACCTCCCGGATTGCTTATGCCCTGCCGTGTTGTCCCTCCAACAGATATCGGGGTGGTCAGGACCAGGGCTTGTGAACGTGAGGCTGCTCCTATCTGTCTAGAGAGGGCCTCATCCGCTCGGTCTTCCTGGTCAGGTGGCCTGTAGCAGACCCCCACTATAACGCCACTGGTCCCTGCCTTCCCTTTAATCCTGACCCATAAGCTCTCGGTCGGCTCCTCATCCATCCCCAGGCGGAGCTCCATGCACTCCAGCTGGTCATTGACATAGAGGGCAACACCCCCTCCTCGCCTCCCCTGCCTGTCCTTCCTAAAGAGCCTGTATCCCTCCATCCCAACACTCCAATCACAGGAGCCATCCCACCACGTCTCTGTGATGCCAATAAGATCATAGACCTGCAGGCATGCGCATGTCTCTAACTCCTCTTGTTTATTCCCCATGCTGCGTGCGTTTGCATAGATGCATTTAAGTTGGGCCCCCGATGAAGCTGACTTACTGGCTGGGGTTCCTTTGTGCTGCTCTTCAGGTGCTTCCCTGCTGACCTGTGATCCTTCTCCAGGCTCTGGGCATCTATTGCTGACACTGGCATCAAAGCGGTAGAAGTGGGATGGACTGAGGTTCCCCTTCCCTGGCAACTTGAGGAAACTAAATTAAGAGTCTAACTGATGCGGGACCATTTGCAGACTGTGTCAAGCTGGAGCATCAGTATGTTCCTGGCATCACATCAGACCTGAATCGTCCTTGGCATTACCTCTTTCTCCCTACTTTAGCAATGTACAGCAAATAGGTAGTCTGAATCCAGACCTCAGGGTCTATCCTCTCACTCCAAAAGGACTGTTAAAATTTTCACTCATTTTCACAGGACTTGATAATGCTTATTTTTTCATGCAGTTTATTCCACAAACTGCAAAGCCAATCAATACATGATGGAAATAGCATCAGAAAAATGAAGAAAGCTCAGTCTCCCAATTGAAAAGAAAAATTTTATTCTTTCTATTGTATGACCATGCTGATGGCTGGAAGCTTTCTCCCATTACAGATATACTATAGGAAAACTTGTTGTGGAAAACAAATAGTTTTATTGGAAGATCAGGCAGGTTATCAACTGTGCAAATACAATAGTGCTGTCATTTATAGAAGCATATGTCTGGTCGCTCTTAGCATCAGTTGTTTTTAACTGGCTGCTGAGACGTAGAAGACTTATAATGTACACACAAACCTCCATATAGAGTTTGGCTTGTGTAAATTAATTGAGAAAATATAGACACCCCAAATTATCCAGGAAATCAATATGAAGCTGTGTTTTTGATATTCTGTTTGTTGATGCTTTAATTTCCTCCTTTCTGTGTATATCGCAGTATTCTCCTCCTCTGTCTCCCAGCCTGGGTACAGCTGTAAAGCTACAACAAGCAGTCATGCTCCCTGCCACCTGCTACAGGGGAGTGTTCCTGGCGAGCTACAACCCCCAGGAGGACTTGTGCCCGGATCCATTCCTTTTTAAAAAAAACAAAAAGCCAAACCCCAGATATATTGAAATTCTCTAATATTTACTTAAACTGTAAGAAATATTTTCTAAAGTAATGGCTCAGTTTAGGGGCTTTCTTTGTAGTATGGTAAAGGATTTGATTTTCAGAAAATTCTCATTGCTCACCTCAAGTTAAAAGCCTTTTCTAAGGTGTCTGCTGTAAGTGGCTCAAAATAATAAATACATTTTTTTTTTTTTTAAATAAAGCTTTTCCCAATCTCTTATTMATTTCTTTTTCTAATTTTTTCTTATCTTTTATTCAGAAGTTCCCTTTCCTTTCTAAAGCTTTCTGTTTCAGACAGCTCTTCTCTTTGCTCGGTTCCTCCATTCGGCTCTCAGGCTGACTATGGGGAAACAAGCAGATCTTTGGGACTCTTTAGTCTCCAACCACTCTCAGTCCTCAGGCCAAAAGCTGTGTAGATCTGTTAATATCTTTCGCTTCTGCAGTCACAGCCTGTTTGTCCTTAGCTCTGATGTATTACATCCTTGGAGCTATCTTGTCTCACTGAGGCAGAAATCCACCCGAGTTCTTCTGAGAAATGGATACATTTCAGAGGCTATATCAATTCAGATATGAACTTGTATTTTTTTGCTTTAATTTACAGGGTCTGCAATATGATTTTGATGTCTAGATTTTTTGGGAAGCTCCTTTAAGCAATAATCACCTCAATTTTAAGAAGAAAGGTAATTAGCAATACTATATTGTGGCTCCCCCCTGGATTAAAGTGAGTGAAATAAATAAGCTCTATAACATACAGTAAAATTACAAGACACATTTTTATGCCATCTCTCATCCCTTCCCAAACYTGCTAATTAGTCAGATATTTAAAATGAAATGACTTGAGAGAATAGACTTTCTAACAGATCACTCTACGCTGATATTTGCTCCCTAGTCAAGTCTAACAGTTTGGGTTTTTTTTTCCCCGTCATTTCTATTGTTCTTTGCATCCCAAAGCTTACATCAGGCCCATCAGCAGGGTCATCATCTATATTACATCCTTTTATTCCTTCACTCTTTCTCCATCTTTCATGAAGTTCCATATTGTTTCCTGCTCAGCTGTAGTTGCCTAGCAAGCAACTCTCTTGGCACCCAAATTCACACTTGCCCTTTAAATAGCTCTCTCTCTCTCTCTCTTTAAATCTCTTCCTCTCTCATTTGCTTAATGGTTAGGCAAAAGGCCAAGACCTTGTCTTTAATCAATTGGTTCACCAGCCACATTCCTCAGAGCAAGGGCTCCTGAAGGAATACATTTGAGTCTTGGCCTCTGGGACCCTACCACAAGCCTGAGGAGTGGAAAGGTCTCTAGATCTGGGGACTGTTTTGCAAGCTGGATGGAATTTCTGGCTGTGTCCAATAAATGTTGTAGAAACTCTTTAAACAACTCAGGCACTTATTTTATTGAAATAATTATTTGGAAATGAAAGTCAAAATAATATTTACATTTTGGGCTGCTTTTTTAATGATGAAATTAAACCTTTATTTTGCTTCATGTTTTATAGCAGTATCAGTAACAAAARAGAGTGCATTTACTGCTGCTATCTACTCTGAAAGCATAACTATAATTTTGAAATATGCTGGCTGTAGAGAGTACAGACACTACTGTCAAACTGGACTACTTGTATTCGTTTGACTGATTTCATTGAAGCTACAGTAATTTAGATAAGAATGATCTATACTGATTTACTTATGTGACTTAAGTATCCAATCTAATATGTGGCCCTAGTTAAGTTAGATGGCTCCTTTTAGAACTCTTTATCTGTATGTTTTGAACCAAATCACACTGCTTGCAAATCTTATAAGAGGATTGAGCCTGTCTGTTTTGAGTAAAATTAGTCCTTTGAATGGACATAATATTTAAGCTGTTGCAGCTTCCATCCAACCTGGTTTATAGGTTCACAGAGAACTTCTTTTGACAAATGGATTTTCACCAAAAATGAATAAATGCAGAGATAAAGAGAAAAGAAAATCTGCAGCCCTCTAAGGAAGAAAAAATACTTTTTATAAATACAATTTCTAATATTTTTATCTAAAGAATAAAAGAATCTTTTTGGTTGTTTGTTTTTACATCAGRAAAATAAGCTTATTTCTGCAATAAATTACCCACTGGGCATCATGCGTTGCCCATTTTTTCTGCATGTTAGGCAGAGGTCTTTCCCAAGGCCTTGAAAGCTTCCTTTTTGGCTTCAAGAAGGTAGAACATGCCTGACTGATTCCCCACTCTGCACTGCAGTAGTACCACTGTCTGAAAAAAAAGTCCTTGGTATTCTTCCTTCAAGATATACAGACATCTTTACTTTTCCTTTAAGACATTTTTGAGACGTCTATTAACTGCTCTAACTCTTTAAGAATGTATAACACGTTTACAGATGGGATAAACAAAATAAACATTACCAACACCCTGGAATTGTTAACTGGGGCTTTGGGCAATACTGGGTGCAATGAGTTCATGAAAAGCCACCCTTCCAAACCTTCCTAATATAAACCATGATATTGAGGATTATAGGAATTATTTTTCTGAGCAAACACTGCTCTAACAAATAAGAATCACAGAATCATAGAATCGTTTAGGTTGGAAAAGACCATTAAGATCATCAAGCCCAACCATTAACCTAGCACTGCCAAGTCCACCGCTAAACCATGTCCCTAAGCACCACGTCTGCACCTCTTTTAAATACTTCCAGGGATGGTGACTCCACCACTTCCCTGGGCAGCCTCTTCCAATGTTTAACCACTCTTTCAGGAAAGAAATTTTTCCTAATGTCCAATCTAAACCTCCCCTGGCACAACTTGAGGCCATTTCCTCTTGTCCTATCGCCTGTTACTTGGCAGAAGAGACCAACACCCACCTCACTACAACCTCCTTTCAGGTAGTTGTAGAGCGCGATAAGGTCTCCCCTCAGCCGCCTCTTCTCCAGGCTAAACAGTCCTAGTTCCCTCAGCCGTTCCTCAGAAGGCTTGTTCTCCAGACCCTTCACCAGCTTCATTGCCCTTCTTTGGACACGCTCCAGCACCTCAATGTCTTTCTTGTAGTGAGGGGCCCAAAACTGAACACAGTGTTCAAGGTGCGGCCTCACCAGTGCCGAGTACAGGGAGACAATCACTTCCCTACTCCTGCTGGCCACACTATTTCTGATACCAGCTGTGGGGACACATGGTCAAGACTTTAAAAAAAGAAGCTGAAATAAACACTACTGTCATTTATCAAATCCCACAGTATGGGAACTGGGGGCACTTGAGAATATGAGGAGGAGGTTGTAGGAGACGAACTGGAAGCTAACACCAAGGCTAACTTGTAACCCCTTGGAACAAAGAACTGTTTTCTCAGAAGAGGGCGGACAATGACAGGAGACGAAACTCGATAAGGGAGCAGGGGGTGGAGATCCCCTGAGCCTGTATGAGGAATGTCTCAAACACTTGCAAGACTGGGGGATGGTGAATCCCAGGAAGGCTCTGGKGAGGTAAAGAAATGCAACCTCTGTAGAGAGTTAACTGGGCATGGCCTTGGGGGAAGAAATATGCTAAGTAAGATAAGCACCAAGAGAATGAACTACGGGTGAACCATCCTAATTAGCATAGTAAAAAACCCACCCACCAGCAGGAAAAGTCCCCTACCCAACAAAGTCCCTTCGCCACTGAATACCTGCAGTAAAAAGAAAGGACACTGTGACTTTAAGTGAAGACGAGGCATACAAGAACCAATAGAAGCCAAACTCTCTGAGCTACAAAACTGCCACCATAGCAGAGGGGAAGTTTGTAGTGAACAGCGGACATAAAAGGGCACGGCAAGTGCCACGGGGCGGGAACTATTGAACGAGCGCTGCTACAGACCAGAGACCGCCGCTGGCTGGACCAACGCTGGAACCCGGACTGGTGATCTCTTTCTCTCTTTCTTTCTCTTGCTCTCTTCTCTCTTTCTTTTATTGTTTTACCTTTTTCTAGCAAGTAACGCAAGGCATAAACCACCACAGTGGTGGTGAGCAATAAGCTTTTCTGCTACCCAATTATTTACCAATGAGCCTAGTTATGGAATAAAAGTCTTTGTTTACCCATGGACCTCAGGTGTTTTGTACACCCCATTCCAACAAAGGGAATCAGCGAATCTGAGTCACCTCTCCCTCCTTCTGGGAGGGACGTGACAGAGGTAATGTCTGATACCCCCAGGTATCTATGGGGGTAGATACCAGCCAGGAAGCTATTGGCCTTCTTGGCCACCTGGGAACACTGCTGGCTCATATTCAGCCTGCTGTCGACCAATACCTCCAGGTCAAGAATTTTCAGGATCTGACTTTAAGATATTAAACTTCAGACCACAGCAATTACCTAAAGTGCAAAGTTCTATATTTTGGACAAATAAGCTTAGACAGGGTTAAACTGAACAACAGAAATGCTCCCTTTATGGATCCTATGATTATTTTACAGTAAAAGATGTCCCAATCTCAGACATACAATACCCATTAATGTGATATTATTGAAGAAGAAAAAATACTGTTTAGTCCCCRGTGTGGCAATGCTAATAATGTAGCACTAAAACTATTGAATTTAGCTGTTTGACAGCATTAGAAGCTATTTTTCAGACTGGGTATAGGACTAAACTGAAAAATAATGAGATGTTAGTATCTAATTGTCCAAATAGATAGTAAAGTTGGCCTTGAGGCCACTTTGCACTATTGCGTAGCTAAAAACCAAACAAAAAAGAAAAATAGCTCATTTTAGCTCAATTACTCATAATAATCCTTCACCTAAATAAGAATAAAAACATTGGAATTTGGGTTTTATTTACTTGTTTATTTTTGTAAAGCCTAGAATTCTAAATTCTGACTAATTTATATAGAAATTTAACCAGAAATTAATTTTTTGGAGTAAAATAGAAATAAAAAAAATAGATGACACTTTTATTTTAGGAAGAAAAGAAATAGCAATTTTAGGATCATTCTTTCAAGGTTTGAGAAGTTGTGTTTTAATACAATTTCACCTTCTATTTTCCTGAAGTAGGATGGGACCACTCAGCTAAAGAACATGGCTCTGCTGTCTGTGAAGGATCAAGATCATTTCAAAAAATAAAATGAATGAATTTATAATTAAAAAATGAAAAAATAATGGAAAAAGAGCAGATGACTTTCATTTTTAACAACTTAACAGCAACAGTAGTACTACTCATGGCATAACATGCATTTGAATATCTTTTATAAATGTTCTCCGTTCAAAGACTATGAATGAGAGAAGATTAATTTGTCCCAAGAGACAGAACACAGGATTTTGAAATATTGTGGAATTTAAGAATATTTCACATAGCTGAACTGATGGTGATTTTAACACTACAGTGTTATTAACTTGTGAACTACCTTCTAGTGGGAAGTAATAATCACTTTCCAAAAGTTAACTCATCAAAATTGAAGCAAAAAATAAGCAATTGCAATTTTGCTTTACTTTCTCATGACATATTAGTCATCTTCATGAAGTTTGCCTGCAGTTATCAGTTTTTAATGTTCAAACTTTGTGCAGTTGGAATTGTACAAATCTTCATAAGAACTTAGTAAATGTTCTGGGCCAGCGGTGTGATTCTTCTAGCCCAATATTCTGTCGCTGATGGTGCAGAAGAAGATGCTGTTTAGGGAGAGCACAAAAGCCTGGCCGCTTCCTATGGCCTGCCTCCTCCTGCTGCCCCTGCAACCAGAACGGATGTAGCTGGGCTGCTAGTGGGTACATCTCTCATCCAGACCTTCCACCCTGTGTTTATGGATAGTCCATACATTCACCTTAACGTTTTTGAACTGGCTGCTGCTGTTTGCCACTCATGGCAGCAGGTTACAGAAGTTCCCTACTGACAGTGTAAGGAACTGTTCTGTTCTTCTTTAAAATTACCTCCTCCTCATTTTCTCAAGTGCCCCAGTTCCCATACTGTGGGATTTGATAAATAACAGTAGTGTTTATTTCAGCTTCTTTTTTAAAGTCTTGACCATGTGTCCCCACAGCTGTGTCCTCTCCAAACTGAGTCGTCCTAGCCCTTTCTGTTTTTCTCCACTTAGGTAACTGCTCCAACTGTTTGATCATTTTAGCTCTTTTTTTTTTTTTTTTTTTTTTTTTTTTTTTTCCTTCTTTAACACCACAACATGTATTTTGAGGTGCAGGGATGAGAATTGTACACAATAGCAAAGATGTGGGAACACCAAGTGTTACATAGTGGAAAAATTGCACCCTCTGTCTTTTTCTCAGTACCTTGCTTGATAACTCCCTATGTTTTTCTATGTTCAGGGACGGAAGTCAGTCACTGCACTGTAGTTCCCAGGGTCCACCCTTCAGCCCTCTGTAGAGATGGGAATTATATAGGAACCTCCCAGTAATCTGGCACAGCGACAGTTTGCAATGGCAGATTACACACTTTGGCCACCAGATGTGCAATTTCATAGTTGAGTCACTTAGGTCTTAAGTAAATGCCATCAGGTTATGAGGATTTATGACCTTTTTGTTTTGTTTTATAATTCCTGTATATTTTCTTCAAGTTGTCTAGTCTCTCTTACCTATCACCTGCTACAAAAGAATGCATTGCGTGGAGGAATCTGTCCAACAGATCAGTTAAAAACCTGCACAAGGAAATCCTTGAGCTTCTATGCTAAAGCCTTATCACACCTAAGCAAATCTTTACAAAGTTTGTAATCAGGCATTGTCCTTAATAAACTTTTTGCTTTTGATGTATTCAAAGAATTTATTACTCGGTTTGAGGATCCTTTTCAAGGTGTTCTTCCATTTCTTTTTTAGCTCTCTTAATTTCCTGTTTGCGTTTAACCTGCCATATTTTTTGGACTTTCCTTTTCTTATCCTTAGCAGTAGGCTATCCTTTTTCTTGAACTCATGTATCTATTTAGCTATTACTCAAAATAAAACACTTGTGTTTCTGTCCAGAGATTCACTGGCATTGCTTTGTCTTTCTTCAGAAAACTGTTATTGGTATTTTTTGCTCTTATCTCATATTTAAATATTTAATCCAGCAGCTTCTAAAAATGTGGAATCTAAATTTTAACTTCTACAGAACCGTTTCCTTAGCCCTAAATGTTTACTGCTGGGTGCAATTTGAAGGTCCTGGATTAGGGACACCAGGCATCTAAGGTCAAGTTTGGATGTGAAGACACTATACTGGATCTCATCACACTGTTTCTCGTCTCATCATTTGAAACATCCATTTAACACTTTCTCTGAAAAAAAAGTTTGTGGGTTGTTAGTTCAGGGGGCAGAGAGGCACAAATACAGAATGTGTTAGCAGTTTTTTGGACTTCAAAAGCTAGAAAAAATGATGTGCAACTTTTTGTATTTTACTTCATTTTCTACTATGGAGATGATTGTTGGAGATGCTCTAATCAACCCTGTGAGTGATTTCACATGCTTTATCTGTACATGCTGATGCATCTGCTCCCTGCTTGGCTGCCCATCCGCAGTCATTAGAGGAGTAAGTGCAGTTACTAAAGAGAATGACTCCGTGAAGGGAAAGGCAGCTGGAGGCTTTGGAAAGTGTATCTGAGGCTACCAATGGGAATCACAGAGCTATGAGGCAGCTTAGCAAAAGAACCGTAAATTAATTATTTTTCCTCTAGTCATCAACAAAAGCAATCAAAGCTGTGGGTTTGCATCTTATCAGAGCTGAGAGGGAGTTTAAAACTGCTTTGATTTTAATGTGAAATATATTTAAATCAGATATGCATCTACGCACACAGCTGTGGGTTTTCTTTCCAGTGCCAGTCCAACTGTAGCCCTTTGGAGAGTCATGGCCAAAGGCTTGGCTTCCTTACAAGTGATCTCTTTGTGCTCTTGAATGTGAAGCCTTAGAGGTTTGAGTGGATGGGGTTAAATGAAAAGCTAAGCATCCCTTGGAAAAGGTAGGGGGGGTGCATTGCCTTAAAGTTTACCTCCTTCCCCACTTTGAGAAAACACGAGCTGGGTTGGGCAGCCAAGCAGGGAGCAGATGCATCAGCATGTACAGATAAAGCATGTGAAATCACTCACAGGATTGATTAGAGCATCTCCAACAATCATCTCCATAGTAGAAAATGAAGTAAAATACAAAAAGTTGCACATGATTTTTTCTAGCTTTTGAAGTCCAAAAAACTACAAATGCCAGTTTGTATTCAGGCAAACTCTGAATACCTTCCAGGGTATTCGTCTATCTAGAGTCAGCCATAAGGGGAGCTGCAAAGCTGATGTGTCCCAGAGGTGGAGGATCACACCTGCAGCTCAGCAGTCAGCTGGGTATCAGCAGTTGAATGAAGTAGATCCTATTCACTCTAAGTGATACTTAAATGCCAGAGGACTGCCAGAGGCCCACTAGGCACAGTGGTCCATGCGGACAGAAGCCTTCTGGACATCYAATCTTCTGTGATACTTAAGGGATGCTGCTCGGTATCACACACTCAGACTGTACCTTTTCGGATAAAACTGTCTCTGTTGATTGGTGTTTAGTTCAGTAGGCATGACATATTATGCTTTTATTATCTGAGAAAAAGAAATTGCTGAAATTATCTAAAAGTAACATCAAAGAATCACCAAATGAACAAAAAAAAAAGACTTTAATGCTTTCCACATCTTCGATTATGAACCTTTCCATGTGGCTGGTAAGATAATTGCCCAAACCCGAGAAGGCAGTGACTGCTATCACTCACCATCTCTGATGCTGTTGAAAGCAGCCGGATATATTAGCCAGCAATACCTTGGGGGATGAATTGGCAAGTGAATTATTAGTCTTTTATTTTCTGGGCAAGCAGGAAGACAACTCTTAGTTTAAAGAGATCGATATTGATAAATGCTGATTTCACACTAAAGTTGTTTCAGAGTTTAGGAGATTAAAGACAAGAAAAAATATATTCATTAAAAATACATAGTGAATCATATGAAACTACTGAAGATAGAAAATAGAACAATATACTAAATGCAGGACAAGTAGCTAGTTATCCATTTGAAATATAGTGTTTTCTTCCCTATTATCACATTCTCGATGGTTTAGCTTTCTTCAAAGGTTAATGTGTGTAATATTTCAGTTTTGAAAATAAAATTGCTTTCCATCTCCTGTTTGCAAAACAGGCTTATAAAATATAGAACGGAAAAAGGCAATGCTTCTTAATCATTCCTGTAAATAATTTGTTTTTGTTTCATACTGTGAGATTTGTTTTCATACATAGTAGACTTTATACAAAGTGTCAAGTCTATGTTTTAATTGTGTCAAACTTCACAGCTTATATTTACTAGACTCTTGACCAAATTCTGTTTTAATTTACATCTAAGCTTTTTCATTGATTTTTATCGGGGCCTCATCTAAGCCTAATGTAGCTAAATACCTAATGAAATATGATTAAATGTCTCTATTAACAGCTAAAATATAATGAATTCAGAGTTCAACACATGATATTAATTGAAAAGATGTATGACTTCTGTTGATTCTGTTGATTCAATTTCCTGCCTACTGAAATGATAAAGTTTTGAGATAGGGTCTTTATCTAAATTTTTTTTTTCTAGAATTTTGACTTCCGGGTGCCCTGTGAATCATGGCTAGAGCTTTCTTTCAAATGTGTCCCACAAATTGTGTTTATATTATTTCCTTCTTCTTGTGTCAAACTTTGACCAAAACTTATTTTGAAGGCATCTAGAAAAGTCTTTCCCTGGTTAACTGTTAATAAAACTGACTAGAATTAATTTTAGTAGAAAAGCAAATTTAAATGATGGTACGATACCAAACTCCTCCATCTTTGTAGGAGTTTGAATTTACAATTTTAGATTGAGCCAGTCTCCAGTTTGGGGATGTTCTAAAATGAGCTCTGTGGAATAGACAACAGTTTGGGTGTTTGTAGGATACTGAGAGCAACAGAATGAAGTGTACTCCTTCTTCAATAACTGTATATTTTGTTATACAGCAGCAACATATGTAAAGGCTATATTTTAATTATAAGGTTCAAAACTCATGCACTAACATGAACAATAGCTGTCAGAAATAAGCTTAGGTAACTTAAATGAAACCACTGAAAAAGTCATATACCTGATAAAGAATGTTGAAAAGTAAAATGAGAGACAAGGTTCAATATTTATTATTCTGGTAAACGATATACAATCATTGGTCTTCAATTCATTTTTAGAAAGCTGAACTACAATGAAGGAATAAAAATCTAGACAAAAAAATGTATTTATCACAAACTATTAAATCTTTTTAATGTACCAGATTGAAATAATCACCCTACAGCACAATGCAAGACCATCCAATCTGTGTACAGCACCATTACAAAGATCATTTTGAAGAAAATGTATGTTTAATCACTGATTGTATCTAGCTGCAAAATGAGATCCATTACCAACATACAGGTACATGATTTTTTTTCTGCAGGGAGGACACAGTTCACTTATGATATAAAGGTATTGTCCCAAAGGGATATACTTCAAGTGTCTCTTGGCAGAGCATCATATGACATAGATGTAAACTGGGTAGAAAACAGTAAAAWGTTATCCCATACTAAGCAGCTCTCTTAAGATGAGTCTTTTACGTGTTAATATGTAATGATTGCTGAAAACAACCACTTGTCTCCCCTCTCCCTCCTAAAAGGAGGCTAATCACAAAAGCCCATTGCTATTATTTGGAATCTGTCTTTTTTAAACTTTTTCTCATAGAATCATAGAATAATAGAATCATTAAGGTTGGAAAAGACCTCTAAGATCATCAAGTCCAACCATCAACCCAACACCACCATGCCCCACTAAACCATGTCCCTAAGCGCCTCATCTACACATCTTTTAAATACTTCCAGGGATGGTGACTCAACCACTTCCCTGGGCAGCCTGTTCCAATGTTTAACCACTCTTTCAGGAAAGAAATTTTTCCTAATGTCCAAGCTAAACCTCCCCTGGCGCAACTTGAGGTCATTTCCTCTCATCCTATCGCTAGTTGCTTGGCAGAAGAGACCAACACCCACCTCACTGCAACCTCCTTTCAGGTAGTTGTAGAGTGTGATAAGGTCTCCCCTCAGCCGCCTCTTCTCCAGACTAAACAGTCCCAGTTCCCTCAGACGCTCCTCGTAAGACTTGCTCTCCAGACCCTTCACCAGCTTCATTGCCCTTCTCTGGACATGCTCCAGCACCTCAATGTC
>JAYKAV010003134.1:172172-196777 GCA_035582835.1 Phoebastria nigripes | reverse complement strand
AAGAAGGCATTAAGTACCTCAGCCTTCTCCTCATCCTCGGTGACAACGTTCCCCCCGGCATCCAATAGAGGATGGAGATTCTCCTTGGCTCTCTTTTTGTCGTTMATGTATTTGTAAAAACATTTTTTGTTGTCTCTAACGACAGCGGCCAGATTGCATTCTAGCTTGGCTTTTGCCTTTCTGATTTCCTCTCTACATGACCTGACGAGATCCCTGTACTCTTCTTGAGTCGCCTGCCCCTTCTTCCACAAGTGATAAACGCTCCTTTTTTCCTGAGTCGCAGGAAGAGCTCCCGGTTCAGCCAGTTCTCCCCCAAGGAGAAGAGCTTTTGGGGACCTGATAAAAACACACATTTTTCTTTTTCTCCTAAAGGTGACCCCACAAAAATATTGTAAAGAGAAGAGGATGATAAAATGTTTCAATTCTGTGCACTTTCATCTGACAGGTCTTACTGTCGAGGTTAACGATGGGGCAAGATGTCTACTCATGCATGACTRTTCAGGCAAACTGAATATTCAGAGGAAGAAGATTGGAGTAGAGGCTTGAGATTACGCCTACAGTGAAGGCACCAAAAGCACTGTTTTCAGAAAACAGCAGTGAATGTAGGCTTACTTAATTCAATCATCAAAAGCAGACTACGTATGGCAAAAAGTAGGGTAAGTTGGCTTGGTAGAACACGTCATTTCTCACCTTGATTTTTTCAGTTCCTGACATGGGTGCAATATGTCTCAGAGGTGATACATCTCTACTGCATTGCTGTACAGTAACAAAGATCTTGTTACAGGCTGCAAGCTACTGACCTGAAATTCTCTCATTTGCAAGGTTTCAGAAGATTTACTTGGACAACAGATACTTGATTCAACATATGACAATGCCAGTTAAAAGGCACTCTTGCTGTTTTTCTGATCACTTTGTTAAGAATGCATCAGTCATGGATGTAAGCTTCCTCTCTTGCTCTGAAATATGGTCCTTGATGATGACAAGGCAGAATTTTTGTGGGACAACAAGAAAAACACTCAGTATGGCTCATGACCTTTAAATCTCTTAAATAACCACTGTACAAGTACTAGGAAATTTTTATAACTATTATGTTCCTGAGTAAGGTATTTAAAGACAATTAGATGCAACAAAGCATTTACTAATGCAAAAAACCAATGTTCTAAATCATGATGAACTCTATCTATATATATTAGAAATATTTTTATTTAAAAACACAGGTTAATAAACAGAGGCCCAGAAAATTTTTCTTTATAKGAAGGTCGTGGGAAGCAGCTTAAGAAAAACAGTCTTGGAGCTATGTGGAGGATGAAAACAGAGTCTAATAATCTAAATGTAGTTGTCAAAAAATATATATAATCTTTTTCTACTATATATATAAGTGTGTTTATTTTCAGTTTACAGAAGCAGGCTGAAAATAATTTGATGGAATGCTTATATTACTACAGTGGTTTAATCAGGACCATATTTAATAAATATTGTTTCGCAATTTGCAGCATGTGAATTAAAAGGACCTGTGCTCTGGAGAAAAACACATGTACTTAGCTTTCATAGTCATTAATATATTTGGAACATTCATCTTCTGGAGACAGTCTATAAAAGAAAAATGGGAAATTGTTTTTAATTTTAGTACTATCTGTCATTCTCCTCCCTTTAAATTAATAGCCCTCTTACCACCATCTAAGATGAACTCATTTCTTTCTGATTTTTTTCCTCGAAGCGTCCTCACTGAATTTGTATTTTTTATTGTTCCCCTTTCAAAGGTTCCTATTCTTCTTTTTTTTAAAAAATAGAACTTATATCTGAGCTGGTTTGTATTTGTCTGACTTAGTCTCTGACCTTTAAACAAGTCTCGTGTATGGAGAAAACTCTTTTCTTCTCACATATTTTCTCTCTAGAACTGTCTGCTGATCTGTTGGACTTTGGGTAGCAATTTGAAGATCTGCCTAAATAAAGGACCTTCATAGTTTTGGTCCTGCGTGTATTTCAACCAACTGATGTACTAAGTGATTTGCTCAGGATGTTCTTAAGGTCAGTACTGATACCAATATGCAGGACACCTGCTATCCTTGTGTTCAGATGGCCACCAGCCCTGCTGTAAGACTCCAAAGAATGCTGGCCTAGTGATTAATTAATTAATCAAATAGGGGTCCCTTGTACTGCTCTTTGATATCCTTCCAATTTATTTGGTAAAGATATGTACATACTAAATGAYGATACTCTGTGATCTGCCAAGGCATAATATTCTTGAACAGTCCACATCTCAGCTGTCTCTGCTGCTCTATCCCCTGCAAATTGTATTTGATCACAGAGGTCTTAGAGCATGTTAGGACCTTTCCATATGGCTGCTTGCCAGAACCCTAACTTGATATCATCGATTTAGGTTATTTTCCAGCCAGCATGCTAGTTTTCATTTGCTATTTTGTCAAATTTCGCTGTTTGCATTAATTCTGCCTCCACTAGCAAATGTTTTTTTTTTTTTTTTGCTATTTTAAAGACATTTTCAACTAATACCAACACGCTTTTCATTCTTTTCCAGACCATCAATACTAAATAGGTAAGACATGACTTAATTCCAAACCTGTCAGGCACGTTGTCTTTTGACCGGATTCATTACCACCTCCTCCTCACAGTCTTTGATCCATTTTTAATTCACTAAGTGCTGATGTCTGTGTCAATTTGAACTAATGCTGTGCATAAGATTTGTGAGTACTAGAACAGATATTATTCCAGGCAAATACACACAAATCTGTATGTTCCCTTAATTCTTTTTTCCATTCTTCCTTCTCTTTTTTTGCCTAAGTATTCATTAGTCCCTTGCCTCAGAACAGAAAACAAAAATGTCTTAACCAAGCTTAGCATAGAAAATAGTCTTGTGCAATTAATATGAGAAGCTTCTTCAATTATTGAAGAAAATATAAAAAGAAAAGTGACATTTTGTGGTACAAGTAGATGTAAAAAGAAATTCTGTGCCTTTGAGACCGCCAATTGCTCAAATGAAGGAAAAGCTGCTAAAATATGTGCATGCTTCAGAATAGATTTAATGGACACGTAAAAATCCATCTAAATGTTCAGTGCAGAAGTTACAGCTGCCTTGGGGCATTTGTAATTTTTGCAACTTCTTTTTACAATCTTCATTAACCTTTTGTAATGAATACATATATCTAATTGTGTCCCGTAAATCCCCTGCCCATATCTTGCTTGTTGGTTTGTTGATCTCCTTTCCTGTTAGGTCTTTTTTTCTTACCCTTTCAAGGGAGACAACAATATGTGACGTACTATGGAAATAACCTGTGTAAGTTGGAAAAAATACATTATCTGCCTATTTTGGTGTGCATTTATCCTGAGTATTTGCAGTATAAATGTATTTATAGTGTATGTTAGGTTCTTATATCTCTGGAACTACATTCATTGGAATAGTTTATTGACAAATATCAAATTCAGTAAGGAAAATAATAGTTGCTAAATGAGTATAAAACCAAGATATACTTGCTCAGGACTAACATAATCAATGCTTACTGTAATATTTCAGGTTATCAGATTTTTAACCTTTCACTTTAAAAAGAAATGTAAACTTATTTGGTGAGTTGTTGCAAAGAGATATGACATTGGTGTAAGAGGCAATGTTATTTATTTATTTATTTTTAATGTTTCTTGAGAACTGTTGAACTCTATAGTAAAATTTCATACAACAGCTTAGCAGTTCCACTGATAAGTAGTCAGGCCATTTTGATGCTCTCTCTTTTTGATAAAACTGTAAAAGCTCTTCAACAGTGCATTTAAGTCTGTTGAACATGTATATGTCTTAGACATAAGATCATATATTCTACATTTCATTTGTGTGATGAAGAATGAGTTTAAAAAAATCTTATATTCTAAAATGGGAGTGATAAAATGAGTATGAAAGGGCTTAAGCTGTTGGGAGGCTGAAAACCATTCAAAAGCTGGGTCTGTTCATAGAATCATAGAATCATAGAATCATAGAATCATAGAATCATAGAATCATTAAGGTTGGAAAAGACCTCTAAGATCATCGAGTCCAACCGTCAACCCAACACCACCATGCCCACTAAACCCTAAGTGCCTCATCTACACATCTTTTAAATACTTCTAGGGTTGGTGACTCAACCACTTCCCTGGGCAGCCTGTTCCAATGTTTAACCACTCTTTCAGGAAAGAAATTTTTCCTAATGTCCAATCTAAACCTCCCCTGGCGCAACTTGAGGCCATTTCCTCTTGTCCTGTCGCTTGTTACTTGGGAGAAGAGACCAACACCCACCTCGCTGCAACCTCCTTTCAGGTAGTTGTAGAGCGTGATAAGGTCTCCCCTCAGCCTCCTCTTCTCCAGGCTAAACAACCCCAGTTCCCTCAGCCGCTGTTATTAGACTCATTAAAAAATCCACTGTTATTTCTACATTTTTAATTGATAAACAACGTGAGCTTCAGTACCTTCAAGTATAATTAGGTTTTTAGAGATTTAATTCCTTTGAATCATCAGTTACCTACCTTCATTTAGGATGTAATGTTTCCTCTTACCTTTAACACTGAGAATCCGAAGTAAGAAATCATGAAACAATTGTCAGAGTATGAATGAGTAAAACAGTACTTTACATTTCCTGCTTCACTTATTTCTTCCCTTTTCCTGCAAACCTTCTGCCTGATCTGGGTTGAAATAACTGTTCATTTATTTCTCTGGTTCTTTTTCGGATATCAGGTTTTGAGTTTGGGCTAGTTCTGTATGAACATTGTCAACAACCCAGAGTCTATACAAACCTTTGAGGGTGCGAAAGGGGGGGAATTTTTAAGGAGCCTGATGCTGTTCAGAGCATCATTTGATTCCTGATCACTACCAAGAAACATTTTTATTTCTCTCTTTATCAATACAAGCGTGCTGAGATTTACATAGATTTTAATGTCATATATTTACATTGTGATAACAGATTGGAGCCCMACTCGTGGTTGAGTAGGTTTTCTATAAACCCAGAATATCAGGCAAAATTCTACAGAAATATTTTTTGACTTTTGAACTAATGGTGTGCACAATTTTAAGAACATACAAAGATGAGGCTAATGCTTCAGCTTTCAAGTATGACTATACTGGGTCTGGCTAGGATGGAGTTAATTTTCTTCATAGCAGCTCATATGATGCTGTGTTTTGGATTTGTGACTAAAAAAAACATTAATAACACAGGAGTGTTGTGGCTGTTGCTGAGTCACATGCTTGCAAAGTGTCAAGGCCTTCTCTTTTCCCACTCTGCCCCCACAGCGAGAGGGCCAGGTGTGGGCAAGAGGATGGGAGGTGACACAGCCAGGACAGCTGACCCCCAATGACCAAAGGKATATCCCATACCATATGATGTTGTGTTCAGCAAAAAAAGTTCAGGGAAAGGAGGATGAGGCAGGGACATTTAGGGGTTATTGTCTTTGATTTCCCAAGCAACCATTACAGATGTTGAGGCCCTGCTTTCCTGGAGATGGTCAAGCATCTGGCCTGACAATGGGAAGTAGTCAATGAATTCCTTGTTTTTGTTTTGCTTGTGCACACAGCTTTCCTTCACATGTTAAACTGTCTTTATCTCAACCCATGAATTTTCTTGTTTTTGCTCTTCCATTCTCTCCCCCATCCCACTGCGGGGAGTGAATGAGCAGCTTGGTGGGGGCTTAGTTGCCAGCTGGTGTCAGCCTACCACAATATCTTAATAAATTTTAATGAATGAAGCTGTAATGCCCATATAMAGAAATCAAGTGAGTTAATAGAATGCTGTAATTATCAACTCCGTCATGCCCAGGCAGAACTTACCTTCTGGTTTCCCTGACCAGACAAATAATATAAAATTACTTAAAACTAACATAAAACTATATCATCAGCTATTGACAGAGATGATCTGCAATGGCAATTACAACTGAAAGAAAAATGGCCTATTTCCCAATCTGAGCTGAGATAAAAGCAAAGTTTTCAGGTTAAATTTACTTTTCTGATATCTTTTCAATGGAGTATATGACAGGTATTTTCTTCACGGTTTCATTTTTGCTGTCATTTTCACATTTTTAAATACCTTGCCTATTGAAATGAATTTTTTTTTCTTTGTTGCTTACTAATTTTAGCCAACATTTTACTACTCTTAAGTAGAAATTCAGCAAAGTAGGCAGTAGAAAGRAAAGTTCATGAAAGAAATGCTGCCAGCTAAAAAAAAAAAAGAAAGAAAAACAATATTCAGCTGCTTAAAGCATTCTTATGCAACTGTTTCTTACACAGCAGTTAGAATACAACTTCTGTTTGTTGATATTGCAGGGTTGGTTGAATTGTAATTACAAAGCTTTCCATAGCAGGCTTGCTGGAACACATGCATGGATAGATATCATAAAGAATTTATACTGAGGTGTTAGAAGTGATTTGAGAATCCCATTAAAAGAAATAGCCTTAATCATCCACAATAACATTGTATTAATTATTAATAGAGCTAATCAGTAGTCTGAAATTGCTCACATCAAATATTAATCATAGGGGTAGATGAATTCATATTATTTGTGACAGGCATACTATCCCTGCTTCTCAATACCTTTATAGTGTTATTATTTACCTGCCAAAAGAGATGAGAAACATTTCAATAGTTCTTTGTAAAAAGATGCTTGAAAAGATTAACTTCAGAGGTTGTGTTTTACTTACAAAAGCTACTTATCAGCTATCAGGCAATATTACGGGAAAGGCAGCAAACTGTTGGGAGGATACAAAAAAGCTCGTCTTTTAATACAAGTATTCGTGATACTCCAAATTCAGGCTGCATGCAAGTTGATGGACATGACTGTACCTTTCTGACATTCAACACAGATTTGACACAGATGTTTTCCGTTCAGCTGAGTCTGATCTTGTATTACTTTGTGTGTACATGGTACTCTTGCTTTATCCAACAAACTAGAAGTCTTCAGCCACCTGGGCTGAATTTTTCTAATCTGGAAGTGTTTTTTTGTAAGTCTGGGAAAGCAGTGCTTACCAGCTTTCATGTGGCTGTCCATGAAATGCAGCCTAACAGTGTGGTACCACCTTGGAGTCACATCTTTCCAAACTCTCATCTGAGTTGTCACTGATGAGGCAAAGTCATAAGTGCCAGGGAACACAAACAGAAGTTTTTATTGTTGCTTGTTTTTCATGAGAGGTAGGACTGGTGAAGGAATATATCTTGATATACACATGAGAATTGGTAGATTTTTCTCATTCCAATGAAATTTGAAAGAATTTGCTGAAGCTGAAACTTAACAAACATGTTAACAATAGAAGGCAGCAAATTTTTCTGTGGGTGTCAAACATATATCCGCATTAATATTTAAATATATAAAATATCCTTGTGGCATAGCTATAATAGCAATTTTAACGTGTAATTCTGCTTATAAATTATAAACACTGCCTATATTAAATTGGAATTAACCATATGTATTAAGCTCTGAGCAACAACTCTGGTTGTTGCTGCTTTGTAGCTTAATACTACAGAAGATAAATATTATAATAGTTATTGTGAGCATAATCTAATGGCCACTGAAATGAATAGGAGCATTTCAATTATTTTCAATGGCTTTTGGAGCCAGTAGGAATCCTGCAACTAAGTATGCCTGTGCTCTATTTGATGATACTGCAAACCTGTGCAAGTGTTTAAAGGATTAGATTTTAAATGCATGGACACAAAAAAAAAGGTGAGAGATAGGACAGCAATTTTTACTGCTAGCACACTTTCTTAATTTTTCAGATATCTAAATGATTCAAGTGTTTTTGTTCAATATAGTACACACTTGAAAAAGTGGAATAATTGAACACAGATAAAAAGATAATAACATTGGAATCTACATATTTCTAAAATTCATAATTTTGCTTGTTACTTAACACTACATGAAGAAAAACAAAGCAATGAACAAGTCAGGTATACTATTGAAGATCTAAATTTGTAAAGATTTTCATCAATTCTATGATCTTTTAAAACCATAAATGTGGCAGATCTCATTTCAGAAATAAAATGAATAGTGTTGACCTAATAAAACAAAAATCCATAAGATTTGTGTTTAAGCTAAGTTTACAAATGTCAAGAGTATTAATATTGATCACATTTGATTTACAGAATGTTACCAATAACATGACATTTTGTTTGTGTATATTTTTAATAGATCTGTTCCTTGTAATCCTGACTGGATAGGCTATAGTTATATATATATATATATAAAATAACAGTAAATTTTTCCAGTTTAATTATACTGTTCTTCCAGGAGAGGAAAACAATCCTCAAATTAAAGCAAATTATTAAACTAAATATAAGGCAACTTTGAATCTAAGGTGGTCCGAGGCACAGTGGCACTGTGCTTTGTGTGACCTTTGAAATTACTGCTGCATGGCTTATGCATCAAGGCACAAAAATTGAGGTGCAGTGGTTAGGAATTGGCAAGCAGCCATGTAAAAGGACCTGAACAAATAATCAGAAGTTGAAAGAAATAGAGCAGTAGCTTCTTATCCCCTTCCACTCTTTTCCTCTGCTTTTGTTTATGTGCGTGTTCCTAAATAAAGCACATCARGGTTTGACATGAATAATTTATGAAAGGTGATCTGGATACCAGTGTATTCGTATTGCAAGTAATCATATAAAAATATGAATGAATTTCTACAACTGTTATCTATGTGTTATGTCTGTATAATCAAATTCCATAATCAGAGAAAAATTGGAACAATTATGTAAAAAATGCTGAGAAAAATGAGGGTAAAAATGAAAAAAAAATCTCGGTAGCAACAGAGTATCTAAGGTAGGATTAAAAAAGTAGCTGTCAAACCACTCACAGGTAACTGTTGTAGAGCATTGTAAATGTTTTGTCAACTTTAAGACAGCACTGAAACACAGCAAGTAGAAGCTGAAAAAATAACTTTCTGTCTAGAACTGCAAGAGCAAAAATTTTCTGCTTTAAGGGCAGAGGGAGCAATTAAGATTAACACAAAATGTGGTTGCTCACTAGAGTATCATTGCCAACAGTTAGCAGAAAATGTCTTGTTGGTTCTTCCTTTCACGAGAAATGTCGGTTCCATCCCTGACTGGTCTGTTGAAATTTTGGAACAGTTTCAATTTCACAACTGAACAGAAAAGGAGAACTGATACAGCCTAAACACACACTGTTCTGTAGCCACCATGGTGACATCTGAGCACCTTTTCTTCATACTTTTCTATTATGTGGAGAGCAGAAATCTGCCACTGGTGCCTTTGTAATACATCTGAAGAAGTATCCCTACAGAAGAGCAGAATATTTTCTGTATGGTATTGAATCAGTTAGGCCACTTACGTATACTAGGAGTTATTACAGATGGTCTAACAGCTGAACTGAATACAAATTCAGAACAAAAGCTTAATATTTTCATGAATTCTTTTAATGTCAGTTTTATTCAAATACTGAATTCAAAACTGTAGATTTGCAAAAGTCTTCAAGGTACATCTTTAAAATGTGTATTCAAAAACCTTCAACACTCTAAGAATAGTATTGGCTCCATGCAATAAGACTTTTTTTCAGATGTTAAAAAATGAAATTCATTTTAAGTTGGCAGAATGCAGTCCATGAACAAAGTTACTACTAAGTGCCTTGTGAACATCCAGCATGAACTCCAGAAATCCAGTCTAGCTGGTGGAGGGGCATCAGCTCAGTCTCTGAGGAGCTGCTAAGGTTGGAGTGAAAGTTGAGACAAGAAGTCCCAGATCTTTCCGAGTCCAATGACAAGTGATTGAAGGATGATTATTGGGAAAGACATATATGCACTGAATGAAACAAGAATTCTCCCATACCAAATGAATTGTCTTTGATATGACCTTTTGCTGTCTAAGGCAAACATTTTACATGCACCTGTCTTAAGCCAGCAACATTCTCTTATTAGTTCTGGGCACTTCTTATGAACATTAGATTTAAATAAATAGCACAATACAGTGGAAAAGTCAAACAAGCAGGATGCTTCTAATGCTAAGACTTTGCAATATGTCCTAGAGAATTTCCAAATCATCACAGAAGTCATTCTTCAACATGTTTGGTCTCCTCACTGTTTGAGTCCCTGCCCACTGAATACGAGTGTCTGTAAAAGCGGAAAATCAGCTGTCATAGCTGAGCACAGTTATCCAATTTCATCACCTAGTCCCAGGCTGGATGTGGACTTTTGTGGCACTTCAATAGTTGTATTGTTTCTAGGCTGTCTTAATTCTCTTGCTGTGTTAGTCAGCTTCCATGCCTCCTGACTCGTGCAGCTCTACCATTTTCCCAGGTTGCTCTGCAACCCGTACCAGATGACTAGGCTCCAGTGGGGACAGGGGTCTGAGCAAGTGGAAGGTACCTCAGTCGTATGTGATTTCTTTAGACTTAGTTCAGAGAATACAAGTCTATGCATGCAAGAGAACTACTAGAAGCCACAGGCAGAGCTAAGTACCTGCTCCTGGTCTGGATTGTTCTCTGAGGAAATCTGCAGACTATCTGGATCATTATCCATTGTAAATGGCATGCCAAAAGAGGGAGAATTTCTGCCAAATTGGAAAAATACCTCCTCCACACTCAAGAAGCAACACACTTTCGATGAGGAACTAGGACCAGGTGTTCTACATTAATAGAGAGTACCTTAAGCATCAGGCTATAGACATGTTTGTATATTATCCCTCTGGCCACAAGAAATATTTGTATAATTTACAGAAACTAGAATGGCTTCAGAAGGTGTGACTGCAGAGACCCTGCATAAATATTCTGGACTCTGAGGGTAGAGTGTTATTTTGGGATTTGGAGCCTTTMGTTCCTAAATGTTGTCTTTGAAAAAAAAAAAAAAAAMCAACAAAAAAACCCCCAAACAAATCTGGAACAATAGAATACCACAAGAGAGTGCTCTAACCACTGCACAGCCATTAGTTCCTCTTGGCTTTCCTCTCTGTTTGTAAATATCCTTTATAGTGAGGAAAACAACACTTTTTAAACTCAAAATGCCTTCTTTTTAAAAAAATTAACTAAATATTTTTATGTGGTGTAATAACAGAAATTTTAATAACAGCAAAGCATTTTGGCTTCCCCAGATATTGCAGGTTTTGTGGGTTTTTTTAATTTGACAGTATAATAAAAAATCAGTTCTTCCTACATTTCTGTCTCTGTGGCTCCAATGGCTAGTGTTGCTAGTAATAAATATGTTTTCCTTTCATAACTTGATATCTTAACTTTCTAGCCTGGTAAGTATATATCCTGTTCACAGCAGATCACCCTCGCTCTCTCCTACACAAGTCACAGGACTGACTACTTAATTAATTCATTAATAATTCCCGTCTGACTCATTTCATAACTTAATTAATTTTCTGCTAGCTTAATTAATCCATTCTTCAATGGCTTGTCTACTGATCAGATTAATTGCTGGGCTAATTTTGAGTCACTTTACCTACTGGTCTAATTTTCCTCTGTTAAAAATATTCTTAATTCATTTCTTAACCGTGTAATCTGTGTAATTCACTCCTAAATGATTTCCTTGCTTCCCTGAGTTTTACCCCACCACACTAAAATTTAATCTCACTGGAATACAAAAAAAAAAAATTAAAGACCATCTATTTATAGCTCTAGGCACACTTTGCAGAATTTAGAAATAGAGAAAAATAGGACAGTAAAGAAACCTTTGGGGTGAAGAACATTTTTCTTTGCCAACAACCAAACAAAACTCCTACAATCACTTGATCGGCTCTGTACAAACACACTTCCTATCCCTATCTAACTTGGATGTAGATGTGGGCTGTATGAACTGAAGTCACAAGCCCTATCCAGGTCTGAGGCTTTGAGTGCACCACTGCTGGTCTAGTTTATCGTCAATACGGAGGTAGGATCAAGTTTTTGTAGTTAAATGCTGAGAGATCCAGCTTATTTTTAAAGCCACAAAGGAAGAAAAATCCATAAAATTCCTACAGTGTCTGTCTCTGTATTTCAGCAGTGCAGCATTTTGACATCTTTCCTTAATATCCAACCTATATTTTCTGCAGATTAGGTTAACAACTCCTTGATTTTTCAGCATTGTCAGTAGAGAAAAAATGATTATCATCCTCTTTCTAGTGRCATTTTACATGGCATACTGCTTATCATACCTACATTCAACCATCTCTTTTCTAAGACTGAAGGAACTCAGCAGCTTTAATCTTTCTTTGCAGGCTGTAATTTCTAATCTTTTAGCATTCTTTTTATTTTCTGGGGATTCTTTTCAGTTTGCTATTATAATTCCTAACCTTTGTTCTATAAACTTTGTTACTTCAGCCAAGGCCTCACCAATGCCAAATAAACTAGAAGAAGTTGTTTCAGAATGAAAGTTACCCTTTTTGAAAATGCATCATACTACTACATTTAGTTTGTGATCCAATATAATCCCCTGAATGTACTGTACTGCTGCCTAGACATTTATTTCACCTTTTTTTGCCCCTTTTTGTGTATCCTTCATCTGTATTTGTAAATGACATATCGGTGTAGTTGTTCTTACATTTGCCTTTACTGAATTTCATCTATTCGGGTTCAATCTCTCTCTTCATCTTATTAAGATAATTTTGAATTTTGATTGTATTCTCCAGATTCCTTGCACTCTGCCCCTGCAGATTTTACAGTCCTTTTCCTCTTTGATGAAGCAAGTCATTAATGAAAATCCTAATGGGACAAAGACAGACCTCTATGGGATGCCATGTTCAGTGAACTCACAGTTTGGTGACGAATAATTAAAAAGCATTCTTTGACTGTGGTTTTCAGATGTACACCTACTACATCTAAATCAAATTTCTTAGTTTTCTAATGAGACTATTGCACAGCAGTCATCAAAATTCTAAATTTATTATATCTACAGCTTTTCCCTTTATCTACCATGGCAGTTGTCTTGGTCCAAGGAAGAAAACAGGCTTATTTACATGRTATGCTTTTGAGAACTCCAGGTTGTCTGTTTTATAATAGCACATTTTTCTTCAAGCTATTTGCAGACTCATTGCATTTAAATGTTTTCCAATACCTTTCCTACATATTTTCTTGGATTGCTCAGGTTCTCTTCCCATTCCATTACATGATTTTTAAAAGAAAGATGCTACAAGTTTTCTTCTCTCAATTCTACCGTCCATTTGTTTGCAAAAGTTTGGCATTAGTGTTCAAAATATTATTTTGGCTAGTTTCTTTAATACTTCAGATTGAAAGCTGCAAAGCCAGCTTTCACTTGCACAGAAACATAGACTCAACCTAATTTAGATTGGAAGTGGCCTCCAGAAGTCATTCTGTCCAAATCCCCACTCAGGGCAGTTCCAAATAGTTCAGATCTTGTTTATGGCCTTGTCCAGTTGAGTTTTGATTATCTCCAAGTTTGGCCTGTTCTGATTTTGGATTACCCTCATACTGACAAATATTTTCCTAAAATCTGACAGAGTTTCCCATAGGGGAAGATGTATCCATTGCCTCTCACCCTTTTGTGCCCCTCTTCTCAGAGTCTGACTCCATCTTTTCTACACTCTCCCATGAGGTAGTTGCAGATAGCAATATGGTCTCCTCTGCCCCTCCTCTTCTCTTCTGGCTGAACCGGCCCAGCTCTTTCAACCTCTCACCGTGTGTCACATGATACTGTCATCTGATGATCTCAGTGGCCATCGCTGAACTCACCCAGTATGTCAAAGTCTTTCTTGTAGTGGGGTGCCCCAAGTTGGGCACAGCCCTCCAGATGTGATGCCACAGTGCTGAGGGGAGGGGAATAATCACTTGCCTCGAACAGCTGGTTGCTCTCTTGCTAAGACAAACCAGGATGTGGGTGATCATTTTTTGGCTGAAGGGCACATTGCTCCATTTCCACCTTGATCTTGTTCTTCCCACTAGTAATATTTAGTTACCTGGATAAAGAGGATCTTTTAGCAATTTTTTCCCCACATTCCTTCATTAATATTATTCAGTAAGAAGTGGCTGATTATGTCTCTTTAATGTTATTTAGAAAGGAGACGTAATCAACCACTGTATCTACCAATGACCATTACGGTCCCACTCTCAAAATCCTCCTCTGGTTCAAAGATCCATAAATAGTAGACTTTGGTGCCCTAAAGACCAGAACCCAGAAAAGGCAAGCTTCAGGGAGAGGAATTCACTTATATGTGAAGATATAGTTCAAGTGTTCTTTATGCCTCGGTCCTAAGCACCATGGCATGGGGAACCCTAAGGACTCTGGCTGGTGAGTTCCAAGCTCTTTACATTTCTCCTTGCCTAACTAATTTTTTTTTTTTTTTTTGTCCTAACAACTGTTTGCATTATTTATTGACTTCTAATTTAATAAGTACATAATTAATTGTTTTATTCATCCATTTCCTAATTAGCTTGCCAATTGATCTTGACATTTTCTGAAGAGTCATCTGTATTGTGTAGCTTATCATAATCTTTATTCTTGATTTTCATCTAATAGGGAGCTGTTATGTATCTCTTCTTCTGAGTATCTCTTATTTTCAGCAGACCTATTTTATTTTTCCTTTTTTCTTTCACTTCTTTTTTTCAGTCCTGTAAATGTAACTTCCACCTCTTTACTCTTCTCCCAGGTAAGATTTGCTAAAATACAGTCCATTACCATTTTCTTCTCATGCACCCTTTTTCAGTATCATCATGCCCTGATTAGCAGTCATTTCACATCTCTGTGTCGAACAAAAGCATTGTATAGGACTGACTCTCACTGAACAAGATGGACTCCTTTCTTACTCAGTATCATGTGCTCCTTAACAGGATCTTTCAAACAACTTCCTCCTTATTCTGTAAATTTCCAGGCCTCTTAATGCTGAACCAGATTTTACTGCTCAGGCACTGTCACCGAAAACAAACTATTCTCATTTCAGGTGGACTTTTCTATTTTGCTTTTGTTAGACATGAAAATAAACTCAGTGGGACTGCTCTAGAAGTGCGGTCACTATAAATAAGGATGACAGAATCTTGACCCGTTAATGACAAGAAACACTTTAGCATGCAGATTAGCACCATAACAACACTTTGATGTCTGTTTTAAAGCTAGATTTGTGTGCAAGAAGCCCAAAACTGTTGGACAGTTCTCTGACGTGACAGGTTATGCCTGGTATGTTGAAATCTCTGTTTCTACTGAGTACTATCTTCTCTTATTTACTCACTTGCTTTCAACTGTCTGGAAGCTTTCAATCTGCATTCTTTTGTTTTATTGTTAGGTCACTCTTGAGTCACAAGTTATCTTTTTCTTCTATCTTCATATAGCAGTAATACCAAGACATTTTGGAATGTGACTTAATTTCTAGGTGCTGTGCAATGCAAGATGTAAATAAGAATGACTGGTTTGCTCCTTTTACTCATGGAGTTTGAAAGATGTTCATTCTGCATCATGCATTATAACAAATAAATAGATTTTGGAAATGCATCCAGCAAGGCAACAATATTTTTGCATATTTTCAGAAAAGGATGTCAGACCTCAGGCTTCTTTCCATGGGCATTTTTAGATTACTTTGATTTGATTAACTTCAGCAAATCTAAGTTCTGCATTTGCCAAACTGATGTCTTGCAGAATTTGACATTTATAGTACATAATGTTTTATATTTAATATAAAGATAACCACAGAAGGTCCCAAAATAATGGAATTCTTCTTAAAATGTAATTCTTTTTCTAGAGTAGGTAATTATCAATGTTTTGCTTCTAGTCCTGTAATAAAAAAATTACATGTGCCTCATTTTCTCTCCTATTAAATGTCTAAATGAATGGACAGTGCTCTGATTTTATCAAGCAGAATATATTTCAGCTGTGTTCTGTGGAAAATAGTTGAGTTCTCCTACTGACTGCTAGGTCTCAGGCAGTCCTTTTCAGTCTGTATTTCCATTCTGATCCTGTAATGAGTTATGACTGGGCAGATATCACGTGCAGCCCACACGTCTGATTTGCAGGATCAAAGCTTAATGAGAGATAGGTGGGAATGATTCTTCTGTCTCACAGAAACTGCCAGTATTCCTCAGGTTCCTCACATGTATTTTTGGGTAGATCATCTGAAATTGTTAGGGAGGAATTGAGGAATTCAGGAATTAGAGGGACAAGCTTGAGAAGTGGGCCTGTATGAACCTCATGAGGTTCAACAAGGCCAACTGCAAGGTCCTGCACCTGGGTCAGGGCAACCCCCAGTATCAATACAGGCTGGGGGATGAAGGGATTGAGAGCAGCCCTGCCGAGAAGGACTTGGGGGTACTGGTGGATGAAAAGCTGGACCTGAGCCAGCAATGTGCGCTCGTAGCTCAGAAGGCCAACCGTATCCTGGGCTGCATGACAGGAAGCGTGGCCAGCAGGTCAAGGGAGGTGATTCTGCCCCTGCTCTCCTCTGCTCTGGTGAGACCCCACCTGGAGTCCTGCCTCCAGCTCTGGAGTCCTCAGCACAAGAAAGACATAGAGAATCATAGAACCCAAACTATTCTATAAGTATATGAATAAAAAGCAGAGAAAKATCAGAACAGATAAAACGACAGTAGCAAAGGCACTCTACTGGGATCTAAAAGCACATATTCAAATCATGAATTGCTATGAAATGAAGAGAAAATACAGGCAACCCCCCCCCCAAAACAACAGCCCCCCCCAAAACCACACACAACCCAAAAGCCAACCCTTCCATCCCTCTTAATTTTTTCACAATTTCCTATGAAAAGACCAGTTCACTTCAGAGGCATTTAGACATTTAATCCTATTTTACATTATCTACAGATTAATGACTAGAACTTCCATAATGAATTTAAGTAACATATTGCAAAAACAGAAGAACAGAAGAGGAAGAAACTACAAATGTTTTATATTAAAAATTACATCCAACAACCTTTTTTTGCTGTAACCAGTGACAGGTGTCTGAGCTAGCTTAACTCCACAGGTCTGAATTCTGTGGAGCTGCTGAGGCACAGTTGAATTTCCTCTTTCAAAGTTCTGTAACGGTTTCTGTATTTTCATGTCAAAACAGAGAAGGGAACTACAAGTAATAGTTGCTGGGTTTCTCCTGTCAGAAAAAGTAATGCTTGTAACATATACAAACGTGAAAGTTTGCTGAGCTATTTTGATCTGATTACCTGTTGAGACTGAGGTGTGCAGCTGGCAAGGGTTATAAAGTAATGGTAATTACTGTGCAAGGCAGTTCTGTTGATGAGGAATCATTCAGATTACTTTAAGAACATAGACATACCAAGAGATACAGAGCAAAAAGATTTGGATAGATTAGAGAGATAAAAACATAGACAAAAGCTTAAGAAAAACTCAAGATAACCATAGGAGATTTTAAAAAAAAGCACCCTTACAGAAGCTGAACAGCCATATATGATAGGATGACCCTAAATTAGGAATTATAATAACCATTATTGTTACAGAAGAATCTAGAAGCTTCAGCCAACCTGGTTACTGACGATGACATTCTTCTCTCCTAATGTTTGCCATCTAATCTAAGGCTAGCTATAGTTGTAGACACCTTCCCTCAATTCCATAAGCCAATGGAGAGACACAGCAATCTCCAGAGGTTGATTCCTTCTACTTGTCTTTAAACTGAACCTTAGGATGAGCTGAAGGTGGTGAGCTTAGAATAGATGCTTATAATTTAGGCAGATAAAATTAAGAAAGAATAGAATAGCATAGAATAGAACAGAACAGAACAGAACATTTCAGTTGGAAGGAACCTACAACAATCATCTAGTCCAACTGCCTGACCACTTCAGGGCTGACCAAAAGTTGAAGCATGTTGTTAAGGGCATTGTCCAAATGCCTCTTAAACACTGACAGGCACGGGGCATCGACCACCTCTCTAGGAAGCCTGTTCCAGTGTATGACCACCCTCTTGGTAAAGAAATGCTTCCTAATGTCAAGTCTGAACTTCCCCTGGCACAGCTTTGAACCATTCCCATGCATCCTATCACTGGATACCAGGGAAAAGAGATCAGCACCTCCCTCTCCACTTCCCCTCCTCAGGAAGCTGTATAGAGCAATGAGGTCGCCCCTCAGCCTCCTTCTCTCCAAACTAGACACGCCCAAAGTCCTTCATAAGACATGCCTTCCAGTCCTTCCACCAGCTTTGTTGCCCTCCTCTGGACGCATTCAAGAACCTTCACATCCTTCTTAAATTGTGGGGCCCAGAACTGCAAGCAGTACTCGAGGTGAGGCCGCACCAACGCTGAATAGAGCGGGACAAACACCTCTTTTGACCAGCTGGTTATGCTGTGTTTGATGCACCCCAGGATGCGGTTTGCCCTCTTGTCTGCCAGGGCACGCTGCTGACTCGTACTGAGCCTGCTGTTGACCAGCACCCCCAGGTCCCTTTCTGCAGGGCTGCTCTCCAGCCACTCCTCTCMYGATTTATACTTGTGCCTGACGTTACTCCATCCTAGGTGCAGAATCTGGCATTTGTTCTTGTTAAATTTCATCCCATTAATCATTGCCCAATGCTCCTATCTATCTAGATCCCTCTGCAGGGCTTCTTGTCCCAGGAAGAATCCCACTCCACTATAATATATGAACAGAGGGACCGTCTTACCCTTATGGGTTTGTAATCTAAATGAACAAGATAAATAACAAATGAAGGGAATGTTATCCTCCCTGCATGCACATTAGCAACTGATTGATAATGAGAATTCTGCCCTGCTGTGGCAGGTGTTGTTATGAGTCCTGTGTAACCTCTCAGTAGAGCCACTGACATTGAGACTGGTGAGAGATTTTAAACTTACGTCTTCTCCATCTCAAAACACAGTTAGGCATACATTTGAAGAATATTTTATTGTCATATTAGCATTATTAAAAAAAATAAAAATTTACTGTGTGAAAGAGAATGCCGTGAGCTAAACAAAGTTGTTAAGTGGATGACTTTGGAAGATTTGTTTTGCCATTTCATGTCAATAATATTCAGAAGGGCTTTTCTGAGGGGGAAAAATACCCAGATCAACTATTTTTAATCATCACTTTAAGAAGAGAATTACTGAAATAGGTGGCTGTAGTCAATGTCATTATCTACATGCGAGAATGGTGTCATAATAACACCTCAGAGAGGAAAGGATGTTGTTAAGATGCGTATAATGCAGCTTGGGTTGGAGATCTTTACTGTGTTACATTCTACCTGACTCCCTACTTAACAGATACTTTTAAGGGCTAAGGGAGAAACAGGTAAAATAACCCTAGGGCTTGCATTATCAGTACTCTCCTGCTGACTAATTTAAAGCTGTCCTGGTTTATGTCTGTGTGACACTGCTGTGCCTGCAGAGTGGAATACCCTAAATAGGTATGCGACTGATGCCATGTTACAATGTGCTCCTCTGGCCAGGAGTGAGGTAGTATAAATCAGCATAGCTCAACTGATTTAAAGAATTGTATACCATTGGATATGGTATTAAGTGAAATTAAATTACCAAGCCTAAAGGCTAAACCCATTACACCTTAGTACAGACCACACTAGAACTGAGTGCATATAATGAGTAGGTATGCAAGCATTTTTTCCAGGATGGTGTCTAGAAAGGGCTACTTGCAAAGTGACCAGGCAGTGATTTCTGTGACTGAGAGACAGATAGCAGCTAAATGATACAGCATGTTACAAGAAACATACAGCTGTCCAATCTGTGCTACATGAAATTAACTCCTTCCTAAAGGCAGGATATGAGACTAGAATTTCTGATGACTTCATATAATTTCAGAGCAGGATGTTTCAACTACTACCCTTCAGAATGAGTAAGAACCACCATTATTATTCTTCCTATGGATTCTTGCATTAAGGACTTTTTTTTTAGGCTGATGGAGAGGTTCACATCATTAGAAACATACCTTATGTGCATATGTTTTTTCATGTATCTTAGAGCACAGAATCTCAGAGCTTACATGCTCTTAGTAAACAGGCTATTTCTTAAAGTCAGTTTATCGTCCAAATGCCTCTCATGGCATGGTAGTGCTGCATATTTACAAGATCTTGATACTTTTGTTGTTATTGACGTTTACACACTTATAAGCTTTTATAAACACCTCTCCTGTAAAGAAATAGATGATTATTAAAATACATATTAATATCTATTAACTCAAACCCAACATTTCTGTTATTTATAAATTGTTTATTTAGTATCAGCAAAAGTGTAATACTGTCTTTAAGACATACACTTTCCCAAATAGTCTTCCTGATTTCTTTAATCTCCTCTGTCAACTATTAATGTAATGGTTATCAGTGCAGAATGGGCTTTCTGTAAGACTTCTAAAACTCGTATTTACCCATGCAAGTGGAAAGGGGCTGGGGAGTGCACAAACTGGCTATACTCTCCAATACGCTTGTCAGACTTTTTGGTGAGCTAAAGAGAAATGTGCTTGCATAGAAAGAGCATAGTGTGGAAACAGTGTTGACTAGCAGGAATTTTTACTTAATTTATCGTATTGTCAATTAACAGAAAATTCTGATCACTAATTCAGATATTGAGAAAAAGAAAACATAAAAAGTCAGGCATTTAAGTAAACATCTTTCCTTTCCATTCCCAATGCTCAACTTCAGCCAGACACTTATCTCAGTCTCAACTTCCCTTGTTTTTACTCACTTAATCCCAGTTCCTCGGTGAGGCACAGGAGGTTGGAGTCACAGGCATATTGGCTTCTTTCTGCCACTGTCGCTTTCTTCTTTTCCTCCAATGATCCATGCATCTTAGTATCTTAGAGTCCCTGCCCCAGCATGGGTCACCCATGGCTGCAGTCCATCAGGGGTGTGTCTTTGGATCACCTGTGAGCTGGAAGTGTCTGTGACCAGCACCCAGCAATTCATGGCCTTCTCCACACAGGTCAACACTGCAGCCCTCTTTGACTCAAACCTTGCAATTTATGCCCAATACAATGGAGTTCATCCACTTTATATTTGGAGCCCTTCAACCTGGCTGTCAGAAACTAGGAAGGTTTACTTGGCAAAAGATAAATCTCTGCTGGGTCTGTTCTCTAAGATAGTCTCCCAGGGTCTGTTGTGCCACTCCTATAACCAGGATACAAGATAAAATCCATCTTCGTCTGTCCCAAACTGGCAACTCCTGTGTGGAACTAAAAATCATGATGCAATTCTCCAGCTCTTTTTAAAGAAAAAAAAATTCTACTTGGCTATATGTTCATTTTTTTTCCTGCCTAGATCTTTAAGATTGTTTTTCTCCTTATGTTCCCTGAATATTTTCTACACTGCATTATGCTTGAAATTCCATAAACTCCTTATTATTACACACTTGTAGAGAAACAATAGTAAACAACAGACCTGATTTGAGTAGAACGACTTCATCTGGATTCAAGAGAATTGCTTTCAATTGTATTGGAGCCATAGAAAGCATGTTACTCAAGAACGGGGCTTGAAAGATATGTTTGTGGAATGGAACATGGAACAGAAGATGATTAAGGAATCTTCTTTAGGCATTTCACTAAAATCATTTTAGTGTATTAAAGTTAGGCCAAGTACACAGACATTGGTTTTGGTGAACATCTATAGCTACAGACATACTCTAAAACAGATCCAGTTTCTCCTGGAGAAAACATTTTAATTTAACTCTTTTTAACACAGCAAGCATCTTTGATGAGGAAGATATAACAAGAGTGTGATATAAGAATCTAAAATGCGATTCAGATTAATAACAACACTGTGGTAAAAGTAAAACCACCAAATACTGAAAAAGGAAATTTCCAAAGTGTGTATAACATTCCTGTTACACCAATGAACAAGATCTAATAAATGCACCAATCTCATTAAAATGTCTAGATTTATATCAATTTAAAGTCATGACCTCAATAATGACATGTTCTAATGCAAATTAAAAATTTATTCCAAACCTAAAATAAATATAAGATTTATATCCTTTTTAAAAGTTCATTCTGTTCACAGGGGGTTGCAGGTTACCCAGCTGTAGTAGCTAATTGTGTTCCTGGGGTTTTCAGATCCCAGAAGAATAAATATGTATTTTAATCAATTATAGACCAATGCACAAAATAACTACTAATATCAAAAAGACAAATACTAGTAGAAATGCAAATATGATTTCCCCTGGACATCATAGCTGATTTTGTTTAAGATATAATTCATGTTAAAATATAAAGCTGCTAATTAATACAAAGCTTTTTTTCTTATGTCCTAATACTAGAAAGAAATTTCTAGCATTTTGTGGATTTATTCATAGTTAATTTTATAACATTAAACTTTGCCTCCACTACGTGAGGGGAAAAATCAGAGAACTAGAGGCAAGATGAGAGTTTTCTCTCTTTTTTATTAAAACAGCAAAAATGACTGTTTGGAAGAATAACAAATACTTCTGAAATTAAAACAGTTTTCCACAGTTGTTTATTTAGTATGTACGTATGTACCATGTACATTTAGTTTTGTAGGCAAACAAAAATATATTCACTATTTCTCTTGCTCACTCTTGCTTACTCACCACCCATCTTACGCTTTTCCTGCAAATATAAAACCCGAGAAATGGTTGTTTAATGACAAGCTCCTACTCACTTTAATGGGATCAATGCCTGGTGCATTGTGCCTTTCCTGATAGCTGTGTTTCAAGGCATAAATGGATCCTCTGAGTCCAGTAGATCAACATTGGAAGAGCTTCTCCTTGCTGATGAAGAGAACGATTACATTATCTCCAATATATTTTATCTCTATACTTTCCTTTAAGACAATGAACTCGCATTCAGAGCAATGGCAGGTAGGGCTTGAGCTAGTGGGGAAACTTGTTCTATTATTAAGAAAACTGCAGGCAGCTGTCTTTTAAGAGCTTGTGCGCTCTTTATGTATTGAAAGAGAAAAAAAACTGATGAAGAACTCAGAGACTGATAATTTCATGTGCATCAATCAGAGGAAGTGAGGAAGAGGTAAAATACTTGCTCACAAGAAGTTGTAGTGGGTTAGCCCCAGCTGGCAGCCAAGCACCCACCCAGCTGCTCACTCACTCTCACCCCCCAACAGGATGGCGGAAAGAATAGGAAGAATGAGGGTGAGAAAACTCATGGGTCAAGATAAAAACCAAGGAAATCACTTACCATGTACTATACTGTCATGGGTAAAATGGACAACTTAGGGAATTTAACTTAATACATTGCCAATTAGCATAAATATTTAATTACTGATTTGGGTATTGGGAAATAAACAAACTAAAAAGACAAACATTTAAAACACTTAAGGATAAACACCTTTCCTCCCTCTTTCCTGGCCTCAACTTCACTCCTCTCCTCCCCCCTTCTCAATATCCATCCAGTTCACTACTTCACTCCAGACACCTCTCCTCCTGCCTTGTTATCGTCACAGGTTACGCTCAGTCCCTTCAGAGAGGCAACAGTGGCGCAGAAGGTCGGGGTCAGCAGTTCTCTCTGCTGCTCCTTCCTTCTCACTCTTTTTCTATGCTCTGGCATTGGTCCTCCATGGGCCACAGTCCCCGCTGTGAAGCATCTGCTCCAGTATCGGCTTATACACAGGCTGCAGTCCCTTCAGGGGATGCCTCCTCCACCATGGAGCACTTCTTTCTCCTCTGACCTTGGTGTTCCCTCTGTTGCTTCTCACTCTTACTGTTCTCTCCTCCTTCCACCATGGTGTTTTCCTCCATTTCTTAAATATGTTTTCCCAGAGGCACCACCAGCTTTGCTGATAGGCTCAGCTGTGTCCTGTGGTGGGTCCATTGCAGAGCCAGCTGGAACTGCCTGTGTCCAGCATGGAGCAGTCCCTGGTTTCTTCTCACAGAGGCCACCCCTGCAGCCCCCCCATTACCAAAACATTGTCATGGACACCCAATACAGAAGTTTCTAAAGAATTTGCAGTTAGAAAGATGTGTCCTTATGATTTGCAAATCAAGAGGTTTGACTAGTATTTTTATGCAAAAAACCTGCTCTGTAAAGTAAAGCAAAAAATGATACCTTATGTGGCAAATAATGCTGTGGTGGTGCATTTCCCCCCTTCCCCTAGGCCTCTCTACGATCAGAAACTCCTGTTAGGCCTTAGCCATTGTGTAATGAGTTGGGCAGTTAAGCGTCCCTTGACTGTACCAGGCACTCYTGCAYGGCTGAGGTAGGGARCGGCTCTGATCGTACCAGGAACACTGGCTACCTGATCAAAGTAGGGGATGAAAGCAGGAGACAGTTCGTCATTCCTGACAGCCCTGAAACATTCCCCACCTGGATCACAGATCRAGTGGAACGAAACACCTGAATCCACAGAATGACACCATTGTAACCGCAAAACAATACCATAATCAATATTTCTGACCACCTTGGATAGTGGCCAGAATGGAAAGTTACTGATGACTAAAGCCAATYRTCTTGCAAACCTATAAACAGCGGTCCCCAAGCGAGACCCTTTGAGCTCTCCTGGACCGCAGCGGGCTGCACCCAGAGTCTCCCTCTGAGCGGGACGCCTCTCAGAGTTCACAAACCCTTGAGTCTGTGAAATTTGGAGGACTGTCGAGACTTGGCCTGAAACACTCTTTGGCCGAGATACCACTTGAAGCTCAACTCTTCACCTGTTGAGAAATGCCAAGACATTGAGCGTGAGTATTTCACGACACTYGAGGGGAATTTTTAACAGGTACCTTTATTCAGCTTAAGACCTTTATAACTTAGCTTCAGGTACCTTTATCTAGCTTAAGGCCTTTATAACTCAGCTTAT
>JAYKAV010003134.1:136840-172077 GCA_035582835.1 Phoebastria nigripes | reverse complement strand
CTTTAATATTGTAGTAATTTTGATTATTTTATAATCTATCTCAATGATTTAATGCTGCTAAAACTTATAATTTACTCCAAACTGTGATTAAGCTTTAAATTACTGCTAAACATTCATAATCCCTTAGACACAAACCGTTGTCCAAGTCTGAGACTAARATTRGATCCAGCCGGGTCTTCTCTGAACCTCGTGACTCAACAGGAGGGTCTCCCATACCCCTTTTCCCTCAAATCTCTATAAAAATCATTCCAATCCAAATTCTGACACAATTTTCCCTGTGTATGCTTAACCCATGTAATAAGTAATAGAGTAGACCTTGCCATCAAATTCTGCTAAGTCGCGCTTTTATAAATCTCTATTAAAATCACCTTTTGCTGATACCTTTGCCGGTTTTTCTTTAAGCGGCCTCAAAACCACTCGTTCGCGACAAATGCTTGAGAGTAAGGAAAGGAAATAAAGTTGTATGAGGACTGCTATACCATGAAGAAAAACCTCTAAATGAAAGATGGACTTTTCACATAAATAAGATGGAGAAATAAAACTTACTTGATTTTGTAGAGCATTTACTGTAGTGTTAAGATGTTCTATCACTTCATACATCTGAGGAGATGGCAGAGGAGGAACCAGAAAACCAGACTAATTACGTTCAAACTGGGAAAGAGGCACTTATTTTTTCTGGATGGTCTGCCATCTACTCCACTGGATCTTTGCCAAAACACAGAATAATTTGGGATGTATATTTAGAACCACATAAAGGATTTTGAATATTGCCATTTAATGACCTTCTTAAATCCACTTTTTATACCTGTGAATAGTATACATCTTTCCACTACTGTGAGTTACTAATCCTTATTATTTATTACATTGACATTTTACTGCAATTTTTTAAGCAAAATTTGGACATCAGTTACATATAATATACCAACATAATTCCAGGATATATGTACAAATTGGTATTTATGAACACTTTATAGTGCATTATATTTTTTTTTTTCATGGTTTGTCATGCCCACTCTATATAATCTTTCTCATCTCAAATCCCATTTTGTGGCATCATTGTCAGTGCAAATCTGGGGACGCGAAATTTGGCCCTTCTGACTTTCAATCGCTTCACCAGGCCTAGAATTCTACCTCTCACTTCTATTACAAAGAGGGCTAATGAGCACAGAAAGTTTAAGCTTTAAATAGACTGAGCTGAAATGTTATCTCTACAAAAATTCCAATTAAAGTGAATATATGGTGGTCTTAAGTTTATTACATGTTTAACTGTGAGTTTGGGGGAATTCTGAGAAATATGTGAGAAAGAAAGCTTCTAAATAACAAAATATTGATACAACTTTGTTTCCCACTCATGCATTTTGATTCTTCCTAGGAAGTTCCATCTCCCTAGATCGTTACCTTCAACTATTGTTRTCGGCTCAAAGGACTCTATCTCACCAGGAACCATAAGAAAAATGATAAATTAAAGTTTGTAGTATCAGTTTGCTTCCTGGATAAAAGCTTGGTGAACAAAGGGTAGTGCTACAAAGTAGGTATAAGCTAGCATTCTGGGTATGTGTGTGGGCTGTCAAAGGTAAATGAAGCATTATGCCGAAATTCAATAGCACAGAGGTAGGTCAGTGACCTACAATCACATACAGTGTGTAACGGAGAAAATGGATATTTTTAAATGAAATCATTTGATTAGTGAAGCAGTAACCTGTAGATAAATGGGGTACAAGAAGGCTTTATGGGACTTTTCAATTTGCAAGTATTGTTCATTACAAAGCCAACTTGCTACTCAATAACAAAAACAAAATTTTAAGAGCAAAATCTATTTTTCATTTTCATACTACTTGTTCTTTATTTTATTTTATTTTTTGCATCAGAGTATAGTGTTTGTGAAAATATGGAGCCACGTGCATAGTTTTACAGGATTCAATGCGTAGAACTATAAGGAAACTTCACTACAAAGCTCTGAACAAAAACATATAATCTGACCCACAGTGTGGCCTTCCTTCCAATCATCATTCACGTTCACTGCAGTGCAAATGCTAACATGCACTTCAGGCACACATGCAGTACACAGATTTGACTCACTCAACGCTTCTGTTGACTGATACTGATCCAAAACTCAATGAAATCAGTGGAAAGAGTTGCACTTACTTCAAGGGACATTTGGTCAGCTCCTGAGCTGCTGACTGCTGCCTTCCATGAAAGAAGGCTGTTTGGTGCTGATGGCAGCCCATCAGTTAGGATTGTTTCCTGTGCACCTAAAGAACAGGTTTGTCGTGGATGGAGTAAGAGGGAGAGATGCACTTCACTCGTAAGAGAGAAGTAGCAATATGTTTATTGATGGAAGACAGCGATTTAGCAAAGTTTGATAGTAAATGCGACAGTGAGTTAACAAGATTCGATGGCAAGGTACACTTGATTATTTACTGCATGGAGGACAGGGTCAGACAAAACTGTCAGGGAGACCCTCCCGTTGAGTCATGACGTTTAGAAAGGACCCCCTTGCTTTCTAAACTCCTTCTCAGAGAGGAGTCTAGGTGCGGCTGGATCCAAACTTAGTCCCAGACTTGGTCAACAGTTTATGTCTAAAGGATTACATATGTGCAATCAATCCTTTATATCACTTAGCTAAGATTTCCAAGTTTAGCATGCTATTAGTCACTTACCGAGTATCTGTTGCGGCAAGGAATCTCTCAACCTCGAGGAGTAACCCTGAGAGGCGTCCCTACTCAAGGGGAGATCCTGGCGTGCAGCCCGCTGCCATGCAGGAGAGCTCCGAGGGCTCTTGGGCTGCCCACTATTTATGGGGGTAAGATGATTGACTCATAGTCATGTTTACATACCAGCTGCAGACGTTAGTTTCTTCCAAATTTGGCTTGAGTCGGACATTGACCAGCACTGTAGTTTGGTGGATGCATTGCCTACTGTGTTGTTATCTGTCTCCCCCGAATCCGCTTTGAGCTGGATTCATCCATCATGACCAGACACATCCATCATGGTTGCCACAGGTGGTTATCGCTTGAGCAGGGTTATGGGAAAAGGTCAGGTCAGGGGCAGAGGGAGCACACTGTCACAAGGTTATGCTCCACAGTGTCCTGGACTGGAATGTGTGTGATCAGGCCAGAGAAGGGGTGTAATCTATCTGGAGCCTGTAAGGCATAGAATGTCTCTCTCCGCTCCTGACCCATAAGTCACCTGCCTCTTCCCTCACACCAGCCAGAACACATAGTGGTAAAGCACCACTAGTGACGGATTTCAGTCCAGCTGCAAGTGTATTTTGCCCCTTCTACACTTTCTTGGGCCCTGGGACAATGCTCCTGCTCAAATGTCTGAAGCTTGCCACATTTTATTTGAGGTACCACACAGACTCCATAATTTCTGTGTGCCATGCCAAATACTGTGCACTTTGGGCACCCAAGAACCGTACTTGCCATTATCCCTTTATCCTCCTAAACTACCTTGTTCTAGGTGCTGTTCAAGACAAGATAGTGCATTAGCCTGGGCTCCTGTGGATTGTAATTACTTGTGTTCCTAAGATTCTACATGGAATGGTAAATCTTTGCATCCTAGTCCTTAGAAAACTGAGGCTCATCCCCACAAAATCATGTAGATGTCCCACTCACATTGGTGTTGGAGGAATTTAGGCACTAATGCATCTTTGTGAACCAAGCCATAAATTGATACGAACATTTCATATCTCACTGAAATCAGAAAACAACACCCTAAGAACTTAATTCTAATCAATGTTTCATGGAAATTTCATCCTCCCTGTGACAGCAAGGTGCTAAGGACAGGAAGGTAATCTTCTATAGATGTTCCACCCTGAAATGCCAGCAGCCTTAAACCTGGATTTCTCATGGTGAGGTGTGAGCAGTTACTGCAAAATATTATGTATGTGCTGTACAGAAAATTTCAGTAAATAGCACATAAAGAGTAAATTGTAAAACCAGAAAATATTATAAACAATGAAATCACATAAGTAAGTTAATTCAGATAAAATGTTTCATTACCATCTAGGATCTTTCCATTACGTTTTTCCCTCCCATAGCTCTCAACCCTGTCCAATTTTGAGTCTGCTGAGAGTGATTTCAGGCTCTTTGCTTCATTTCAAACTTCAGCTTCAGAAGTGCTCTCTACAGGGGCTTCATAGAGATCTGAATCAGGCTCTTATTTGAACAAGCAATCTCTTGAAAAAATAGCTTAACCATTTAAAAAATGTAGTGGAAACAAACGGATACAGCAAGGATCTATCTGATTGTTCCCTAAGGGTTAATGGATGTTCAGAACTGATGAAAGGAGAAAAAAAACAAGCCCTAGTTCCCCCAGTCTTTTAAGTAGGACACTTCTGTCTGTGATAAGGTAAAATTGTTAACCTATTAGAGTCTCTATCCACATGGATACTAATTTTCTAGTTGTAGTAATGCTGCTTTAGTAATAGGGCTTGAGTCTTGAGTTGGTAGAAAAGTGCCAATTGTTTTCTAGGGGACTTAAACAATTGAATTTCGGGGATTTTTTTTTTTCTCTCCCTCAAGATAGCTAAATAAAAAAGCTGGAAGTTACTTATAAAAAAAAAAAAAACACCCACACTTACTTTTTAAAAATAATCTTGGGTTTAAAAAGAAAACTAATATGTAGTATTTATTAGCCACTTTAATTTTAAAAATATATAAATAAGAAGTTTTTCAGTTAACTCTTCTTGACTTTCTTCTACAGTGTTCCATGTTATACACAATAAAGAAAATATGATTTTACACAGTCTTTGACTTATGTGTCTTTGGAAGAGGGGAAATTATATGCTCATCCCTCTCTCCTACCCTTTTAATGCCTTAAAGTGTTATTCACCTAAGCTCAGGGAGAGCCAATCTGCTGACCCTCCTGCAAGCTACAAAAAGGTAGCCTGTACCTTGCCCACTGGCTTCCCAATTCTCATTTAAAGTCTGAAGAAGTAGAGCTGTAGTAGATAGACCAAGTAAAAGGTGGGAGTTGGCCCATGAGGTCCATACACAAACACCACATAGCATTTCACTGAGGAAATTATTTGAATATTATGTCCAATACAGTTAGAAAAAATCCCAGCTGTGTTTAATTACTACTGAAGTTGTAGCCTCAGTGTATCTGGAACTGTTCTCTGGCACTGAGGCCAAATGGAGCAGCTGTTTACGTGATATTAAATTCCCCAATACTAATTCCTACAACGTGCCCACTGAGAACAGTTCCCTGTTCATGCTGACTCCCAAACCCTGCCTGAGATCTTGCTTTGCAAGATTGCTAGTTAAGTTGGGTCAAACTGTGTCAGGGATCCTTCCAGCGGTTTAAGAGTACAGAAGATCAAATTCCAGTGTCTGGAAACATTCCCTGACATGGTTTAGTAGAAGAGAATAGACATATCCTATTGGTCTTTGTTAAAATATTTTCTTTCCCCTGTTTAATAAACATTATTAGGTGAAGTATTTACTTTTCATGTTTCTATTAAGTGGCAAAGTGCCACTGAATTAATAGGATTCTTGCAACATTGATTATAATGTCGTTTTGGACAATAAGAATACTATGTGGAAAAATATTGTATAATATTTTTCAGAAAGAGGATAATTGAATATTTGCTACTGTTTTATGTAATAAAAATATAATTTTCTGATTAATTCTTAAAACTGCAAAATAAAGCCAATGATGTTTATGATGATATTTTGCAGAATAGCAATGTTATACTGTTGTCCTGTATAAATATCCATGCTGCAGCACATAAAAATAATTTCTTTCAGGTGTAATTTAGGTGAAAATAATCTCTTCCTATAAGCAATTACACAGAAGCTTAAGGAAGACATTATCAGATTGAGTTTAACTGAAAAAGTAGGTTTCTGTACTGCTGGTAAGTATGTATGATGCCCGTGACCGGTAGGGAGTTCTTTGGGGTATTTTTTTTGAATAATCCACTTAGACACGTAAGCGTCCTCCTAGACTAACTCCAGTATTGTGCTAGGACTGGGCAATTTGAACAGAAAACCAACTAGAAATGGACTGAAACACAAGAACAGAGACCAGTAGTAGCATCACTTGAAGTTTCTTTCATATGAAGACAGGAAGCCACTGAGTAAAATGTAGGAGGATACAATGATTCAGAGTTCTTGTGGAGGTTAGGCTGGGGGTGATAACACAGCTCTCCATAGTACAACTTCACAAAAGCATCTCACTGCAATTAGTAGCCTGTAACTATGAATGATGGTGCAACACAGAACATGAGAAATAACTATATTCTTTGTAGGTATTTGCTAAAAGTTTACTCAGTGTAAGAATGAAAGCTTCAGGTCCTGATGCTAGCACTGTTGTATGAAACTGATAATATTTATAAGGATTTGAAACCTGATCCCTGTCTGTGATATTATTGCTCTATTTATTTATGTGCTAACATTAACACTGATCACTCAGACTAAGGCCATGCAGTTGAGTAGGAAAGGAAAAGTTTAAAAGTTTATTCTCTTTATAAGGAATAAACATTCCCTATTCATGCTGCCATAGCTCTGCTCAGTGCCTTCTTATTAAGGGAATAAAAAATCTAACACCTTAGTCACCCTCTCCATTTTTTATTATAAATACATTTATTTTAGTGGGAAAATATGATGTTTGTAACAGAGRAAGTCATGATTAATAATATTGTATTCTACATTTACTTTAATTATTGCTTCCAGTCTAAATTTGACTTTATACAGCTATTATGAACAAGTACTATCCATCTTTGTTTCCTTGATCATGCCCTCCAAATATCTTTTTATTGCACATCRTCTAATTTGGAGTGCCAGAATTAAAAATGTTCACCTTTAGAAGAGCAGGACTAACCTCTCATATTAAGGGAGTTTGATTTTGACTAAAGTTTCTGTCTTTTGTAACAAACTACCCAAACAGAATTGGCCAGCTAAAAGGAAGAATAGTGAACAGATGTTATCACTGGAGACCACTGTGCAAGAGTAACTCCCAGGCTGACATTTACCAAATAACTTCAAGTTATTAATACAACCAAATATATAGGAATAGATGTATGGACATTAATCTATTGCGAATAGACTGAGATAAAAAAAAAAGTGACTTAAATTGTTGAAAAATTAACTCAGTCTGAGTTACTTTCCTTTCTTCAGTCTTGTTACGCTAATAAGCAAGCCATCTCCTGTTCAATGTAACCCAACAATTCTGCTCTCTGCATATCTGCACTGTTGCGGTACCTGTGAGCCCTAGTGATGGACACTGGCATTGATAGTGCTGTTTGCTGCACAGTAAGAGCAAGAAGTGTTCCTATGATATATAATATTGCAAGTGTATATGTTGCAATGTCTATGAATGTCTGTTGACATTGTAAGAGCTGCTAGCATGCCTTGTAGGAGAAAAAGTTTTAAGCCTTAGAAGTTTTATGCTTTAAAAGATGAATTCTTTTAGCGTACAGATGCCAAGAGGCATCCAGAACAAGAAGAATCAAAGGAAGTGTTCATAGAAGAGAATTAKTGTAAAATCAACAAAGTTTTCACCTGCACTGCTTGATTCTGGTTTTAACCACCAGCTACAAAATCAACCTTATTTGGGCAACCTGCAGCAGAGAAAAATAAAACCCAAGTTTAATCAAGTCAGCCCAAACACAGGTGACATAATTGTGGTTATTAACTTGCCATGCTTATATTAATGCAGCTGTAGATCAGCAATTAGATGGTAAAAGCACTCTTCCTGAGAGAGCTGAGTTTCCCTGGTGCTCAACTTCTCTTCATGCTGAGGTTGCTACTCTAAGGTGCTGTTTAGTGAGAAGTTCAGATTAGATTTATCTCTCAAAATCTGCTAGATTAAAAAAAAAAAAAAAACAACATAGAATTTATGCATATGCATTATTTTCTTTCTGTTAAGTTTATACATACTGTAGTGAGCACGTTTCTTATATACAGTACTTAATTTTCTGAATTTATTTGCTGCCCTCATGTATAGAATTTTCAGTAAAATTTTTAACTCAGTACTTTGAAGTACATGTTTATTTGGGGCAAACTGCTTGAACTGCTCTTGCTCCACAGCTCACTGTTGTAATACTAATGGAGCTGATGAAAATGGGAATAATGCTGCTTTCCAACACAATTCTGGCTTGTTAGTACCTGATATAATACAGAGTGCTCTAAAGGCTATTGTAATTTGTGCCTATCAGGGGCCTACAGGAGCTCTTCTAGCATCTAGAGGACAGTGGAAAGCAGAGCAATTAACACAGCTGCTCTGCACAGGAGCTCTAAAAGTGTTGAACCCCTTCATGTAGGGAATTCACACAGTAGCCAKTTAGGTCAATTTTAGGGTTGTTTTTTCTACCCAAGCCATAGAGCATAATCAGTGCAGATCATAATTTAGCACTAGAGATCCTTTCCCTTAATATTCACAGTCAGGAATTTCTTTCAGCTTGCACTAAAGAAAATAGTTCTGTGTGTGAATTCAAAGAGATTGTGCTCCAAGCCACCTACCTCAATTATAACCTGAGCRTTTGTAGGTGAAATTAGTCATCCATGGTACTGTAGTATTCAGCAATTCAGATCTTTCAGGGAAGTCTCAGTGCCTAGGAATAGTTGCTAAATTAATAAATTAATCATGTCTTCAGTTAGCTATAGCATTGCATCATTATGAATTTGTGAATTTGGATTCCTCTTTCCCTTAATTTAAACATTTTAATTTTTTCCCATATGCAAAAAGATGAAAACAAATACCAAATCACTGAATCATAATTATCCTGTAGATGAAGTGAATTAAGGTTAATTGGAACTTCTTTTCACAAAATATAATGCAGTATCTCCTTACAAGACACATGATGAGATTCAGAGTGTCTGCTGTGTTACTTAAAATGGGACTTGCTGTGATATGCTTCTGTGTTGAAGAAAGTGATGAGAAAAACTACCTCATATTCACTAAATACTCTCCTTTCAGATTGAAATTTCCCTTGATACTTGCATGCGTAAAGGAAGTATTTCAGTGTGAAAAGCTGGGTGCCAGCTGCCCACCTCGGCTACGGTAAGATTGCCAGATGAGGCAGAGGAATGTTTAAGATGTGCCTGTCCACTAKCTGCTGCTTCTGCTTATCTCTTTTTAGATAAAACACTGTTTTATCTAAATAGTATTTATATAAAGCAGTTATAGTATCCTTCTAGGAATCTGGAGGTCTTGCTTAATTTCTCTGCTTAAGTCTCAGGCAATTCAAACCTGGAATGTCCTACTCAAAAGACGATACAATATTGTAGAGGGAGGACAGACTGGGAGTGGAGTAGAGAAGAGTAGACTTGCCCTATCAACCTATGCCAGAGGAAAAGCAGGCAAGCAGGAACCTGATTTTGTTATCCAATGATCAGAACATTCATCTTAAAAAGGGAAGCAGGTCACAGGCCCCCTGGCATATTCTGTCTCATTTAGTCTGATCTATATTGACTATGTTTTCTGTTGGGTTTTTTAATGGGCAAATTTAATTAGGATATGCCCATTCTAAGCCACTTCAGTAAATTATTTGGTTTTATATTTATGATTTATCAGGCAATAAAATCATGTGGTTTGGTTTTTTGGGTTGTTTGTTTGTTTGTTTTCACTATAATCCTTTTATTTACCATACTAAGGAGGAATATGCTTTGAAAATGTCTGATACATCTGAAGACCTCTTTCCAAACAGAATACACGGTTCTCAAACAGAAATCACTGAATGAAAGAAAAAAAGTAAAGTTTGGCAAGACAGACCAGAGAATTCTGCCAGTGCTTATGCTTTGGAGAGTCTTCTTCCCTACCATACACAGCAACGATACTGAGCCTGGGAGCTGGAGCATACATGTTTAAACACACATCTAATGGATAATTAAAATATCCAGATTACAAGTATTTGTCAATCTTYTAGCAGTTTGTTCCAAGGGTTAATCAATATTACTGTTAAAATATTACATCTTGTATTCAGTCATTATATCTATAGTCACCTTATATATATTTTTTTTTATTAACCAATATGGCTTACATATTTTCTAGAACAGTTTTTCTTTTAAATCAGCACTACAAAGGCTTTTACAGACCCTCTGTAAGAATTCTGAAATAAAAGCAATAGATATTGAAAACAGTTTTAGGACTAGTAAATCTTTGAGGATAAGAACTTTAATAACAAATTTTTAACTCTTTTTTTATTAAAAAAACAACTACCAAGAAAGGTTCATTTGTTGCATAGCCTTTTGATTTCTTCCTTTTTTTTTTATTTGCTTCTGTAGGCTCTTTGTATTTTTGTGAGGTTTATTAATCATTATTTGACATTGTTATTTTCCTGTAACTCTAAACAGAAAAATTCCTTCTCACCCTGATTAAGTTTTTGCTGAAATGTTTATTTGCTGTGGAGTTGTGGAATGCCTTTTACAATTTTTCTGCTAAGTAAAAGTGTGACTTACTATATGGAATGAAAACAAAAGCAAATAAATAATCTCCAGCTCGACCAGGTGACTTTAAATATTATAGAATCATAGAATGGTTTGGGTTGGAAGGGAGCTTTTAAGATCATCTGGTTTAACACCCCTGCCATGGGCAGGGACATCTTTCACTAGATCAGGTTACTCAAAGCCTCATCCAACCTGACCTTRAACACTTGATGGGGCATCCGCAACTTCTTTGGGCAACCTATTCCAGTATCTCACCAATCTCATTGTAAAAAATGTATTCCTTATATCCAATCTAAATCTACCCTCTTTCAGTTTAAAACCATTGCCTCTTGTGCTGTCACTACAGGCTCTGGTAAAAGGTCTTTCTCTGTCTTTCTTATAAGCCCCCTTTACAAGCAATAAGTTCTCCCCGAAGCCTTCTCTTCTCCAGGCTGAACAACCCCAGCTGTCTCAGCCTGTCCTCATAGGAGAGGTGTTCCAGCCCTCTGATCATTTTTGTGGCCGTCCTCTGGACCTGCTCCAACAAGTCCATGTCTTTCTTGTGCTGAGGGCTCCAGAGCTGGACACAGTACTCCAGGTGGGGTCTCACCAGAGCAGAGGAGAGCAGGGGCAGAATCACCTCCCTCGACCTGCTGGCCATGCTTCTTGTGATGCAGCCCAGGATACGGTTGGCTTTCTGGGCTGCAAGTGCACACTACCTGCTCATGTCCAATTTTTTGTCCACCAAGATTAGATTTAAAAATCCTTAACTCTAATGTAATTTTAAGTTTGCCTTACAGATTTTTGGTTTTATTTGTTTTTCTTTCCTTAGAGGGGGGACTAAAGATGCTTGTGGCCAAGAAAAGGATCAGGAATTCTGGTGAGAAAATTATTTGTACAAGTGTGAAAATATTCTTACTTGGACTTCCTTTCAAATAATTACATTTTATAGCAGAGAAAAATCTTGACATATAGAGAGTTGGAGAGAAGGAGATGTTTGATACCAGTGCCACTTTGGGGATTGTGTGACAGTACTGGTAATAAAAATAATAGCAGAACACTTTTATTTTTGTACATGTAAGGGGAAGCTGCATTTCAGGTCAATAATTTTGACCCAAGAAGATTGTAACTCACAGACTTGAAAGAGAACCTCTGTATCTTTTGGTCATGCTTGTTCTAGGTCAGGCCTACCGAAGAACAAACATATGAAATCACACATAGATGAGGATTTGCTGCTAAATAAAGACGAAGAAAAGCACGCATCTGTGTAAGCATTTTCTTATCCATTTGTCTTTCCAGATCCACTGGAAGAATCTAAATATGATGCATGCCTCATACAGAGAAGAGCTATTGCACTGAGATTGTGTAATACTCAAATAATGAGATTTTACCAGGTATCTTCAGATGTCTGAAACCCTTATCAGACATCACTAATGTATCTCTCTCAGGTTTTCATTTTTGATTGGTGCCTTCCTTTCATGTGCTTTAATCATGCACTCACATGTGCTAATTCTAATGGCATTAGCAGGCTTGATTTTTTTTTTTCTTTTTCTGTAAGTAGGCGCATGTAGCATTTCAATGGCTGTATCATTGTACCTAATTAGGATACTGATAAATCAAGACTTACCATGCTTGAATTAATGTAGAAAGACATTTCACTGTTAAGTGCCTTACTAGTTCATTTTTCCTTGTGGATGGAACTGGTTGTGTATTCCATTGCAGGTCCACTTATCCAGCATCCTCTTCTGCTTCCCACCTCCTTCGGCTCCACCTTCAGGCACATTCTAACACCTCTGCCTTGGTGTCTCCCTAAAGAATACACACCAAAGCCCTTGTTCGCCTCAGGTATCTTGCACTCATCAGTGATTACAACTGTGCTGCTTCTTGACCCCACATATGCCTTTCAACACTGCTGACCATAGCTTATATACATCAACAGAAACAAAACAAATTCTGGCATTGCTCTCATGTTAAATCAGAAAGCTTTCAAGAGCATCTTCTGTTGAAGTATCTCCTGGGCTAAATCAGAGGTATATTTTGGATTCGCTCATGTCCTCATATCCACAGTGCTATGTTATTTCAAATATGAAGTGATATAAAGCTAGTTGATAATTAGGCTATATTAATAGATTTAATCCTTGCTATACAATTGCCAGTGTTAGTACACTATCTCCACAATGAAAAATATTTTAACATTCCAATCAAATCAATTTTAAAAAGTAATGTAAAAACACCCTATGGTGCTTGTTCACATTTGTCACACASTAATCCTACAAGATATGTATTTATAGCACCCCTCTAAGAACAATTCCACAAAAGCACTCAAGTCAGTATAGCCTCTTTAATTGCCTTTGGGATTCAGAACAAGTTCTAAATGCATTACTGATAGAGAGGTAGAGCTGGGGGGGGGGGGGAGAAAAAAAAGAGTTGTACTTGACCCTAAGACTATTTATCAGGACTCTGTTAAATGTACCAGTCAAAACGTTTCACTACAGTAGTGAGAAAATGTCACTGTCAAACAATAATGAATTATGTGACTGACCTGTTCCACAGCAAAACTTGCAACCGTGTACATGATCATGAGGGGCAATTCTGATTGCTTGATTTCATTGTTGTGAAACCATTTTCTTTGAACTTACATCAAAGGATGGCATTTGACTAATATCTGTCCAGAGTGAGGCTCTTAACTCATCATGTAAACAAAGACATATTTTGGAAGCAATCAAATAGCAACAAAGCAGATAGATATGTAAGTGTTTAGATAGTGTACATAGAAAAAGTAAAGAAATGTGTATTTCTAGTGGAAYTGAAAGACTTTCAAAGAATTTCATATGAAGTAGGACAAAATATTCCAAAACATTTCATTTGAACTTTATAATACTACTTCGTTGAGGTATTTTATGATGCCTTGTATTTTTCTTATATATTTACCTATAATATCTCAGAAAAGCAAGATGAAATAATACAGTAAAATAAAACAAAAAACTAAATAAAAATTTTAGTTCTTTCCTATCAGAAATGCTGGAAAAAGAAGTAACTTCTAAGAAATACTTTGATTTTGTAGAATCATGATTTTCTACAAACCTTTGACTAGCTTAGTCTGCAGCTGTTTATCTTTGGAAAAGTTATGTAGTATAGAAAGTTATATACTTTCTCAGGGTATTAAAAATAAAAGTAGTTCTCTTCTAAGAGGGAACTGACTTGCTTTTCAACTGTTAGAAATATGTGTTTATCTGGCTAGTGTGTCATATTATATGACCTTAAGACTGATTTATAGCTAGATCATCTGGCACTGGAACACTTTATGACAGCATATAATTTGATTATTTATAAGTGTTACACAGAGTCAATGTAAAGAAAATACTGCAGTTGGTTTCCTATAGGTTTTAGAACAATATGTATTATTCACAATTTATAGCAAGATATCTAGGTAGATAGATTTTAAATAAAGCTAAACCAACAGCTACCTTAGAGCAGGTATAAAATTTTGTCCAGAGAGAACAATCTAGCTTTGCATGATAATTTTGCTCTAGATTTTGAATGGGCTGTGTTCATATCTTTTGTTTGGAAAAAAATCACTCTAACATTGTGAGGATGAAATTCTGTAGATTGTCCATATTTATAGTGAACTATCTAGGCTGGGTTTTGATCCTTGTAACTTCTACTGGTTAAAAAAATCCCTCTGGCACACAACCAGTAGCTGCATGAAAATTTTAGATTAAACTTAAATGATGATGGGAGAACTTGTCATTTTCCTACTTCCTTCCACTGGAGACATCTGGCTACAAATCATTAATACAGTTTGCAACCCTAGCAGTGCTGTTGATTCCTTGCCACTTCTCGTTACCTGCTGGTGAAGAGCCAGAAACAAAGCAGACCATTTTTGAAATCAAATGACTTAATGAACTCATGTCAGATATGTCCTTTAACCGGTATTTGTAACCTCTGGCTTGATCACGGTAATTTCCTGTGTGTCAGTAGATGATTCATCAGTTCTGCTGATGTTCATTCAACCAACATGCTTCCCATTTTTCTGAACTCACCAGCCTACCTGCCCCCCTAAAGCCCCACAACTCAATGCTTCCATTTTTTCCACTAGTAACTTATTAAATAGTGGGTAAATGTAAATGTTGTTTTCCTCATTTTCAAGGTCTCACACTTGACCCTCCTAAATTATTCAAATAAATTCCATACTGTGGGACACTGATCTCCTTTGGTTTTCTCTAATGACACTGCTGTCAGTCTTAAGAAGGACAGTTTTCTCACTGTGTGGCCAGCCAGAGTTTGGGAAATGGGTACTTTCCCAGCCTTTGTAGCTTGGTCACACAGACACAGATGTCTGTGGTAGACTAGASAACTGAACCTATATTTTTAATTGGCTTATAGGCTTTTCTATCTTTTCTTTAGACCTAATCTTCCCAATAATGTTATTTACTGTTCATAAACTCTTACCATGTAGGGCAAATGGAGAACAGGGTTCCACTAAGGTAAGCACTATGCAAAGATAAAATTAGGGGAGTCCCTGTCTCAAGAGTGTATCATCTAAACAATCAAATAAATACAAAGCTGGAGAAAGATATAAAACATAGCAAAGCCACAAACTGAATGTTATCCTACTAATGTCATATTAGTTCCTCAAGGCATTTGCCTGAGGGAATGGTGAAAGGGGGAAATAAGATGAAAATATTTTAGATGGAGAAAAAGAAGAATGAAGAGACTGACCATGAAAGAGAGAGAGGAAAAAAGAAAGGAAATATGGGAGAGAAGGTAGACAGAAATAAAGCTAATCTGTCAAGTTCGTGATAGAGATGTCTGGAAAGACTGGGAGGTAGCAGTGAGTTAAACAAGGGACATAACTTTTCAAGTAAAAACTACAAAAAAGTGATGTGCTACYGAAGGGAACAGGAGTGCTCCCATGGTACTCTGAGACTCCTTCTGTGATAATTGTTTTTGGTAATTATCCTGAAAAGTGTTCTTTTCGGTTGTCAGATCAAGTGGACCCACAAGCTCATGCTTAAACTGATCGTGTGTCAGGGTATTTATGCGATGTCCGTATCGAAAAACACTAGGTACACACCATGGCAGGAGAGCTATCGCACAGCCCTTGGCATCTCAACAACACAAGCCTCCCTAGTATATACCCTGCTCTAACTCATTCTCCTGTTGCACACACTATGGCCCAAACAGAAAAGTRTATCTATAAGAGTAGGTAAGAACACTATGTATGTATGCAGGTGTTAAGGTTCAGCACTGTCACTTGTCCTTCCTTGCCTTTGCATACATATATGGTCGCACCATCTGCTAATGCTTGGGAAAAGACTGGACTATGGATGGCTGCCACAGGATCATTCACTTGCTACAGGACGGGTTAAAGTGACCATGATGAACTAGGTGCATCTTAGAATCAAAGGTTTCTTTCTTATCCTAATGTTGAAGGCATGTACGGTTGTCTTACTGCGGTTGTGTCTTACCACTTTTCTTCCTAGGTATTGGCCAAGATCATGACTGTGACAGTCTTTGGTAGTGTCTAGTGCAATCATACACTCAGCAAGACCCAGACTTAGCTTCCTGGTATATACATCTTTCTGGGCRCATTTATATTATGTCAATTCCTTGGGGAAGACTATTTCTGGAGGACTGTTTGGAGAGGCCCCTTGACAGTATGACACAGTAGCTCCTAGGAAATGTCAGAGATCTTAGATGAGATGGTAAAACCCTGTAACCAACTTCTGCAGAGAATTTTAAGATAAAAAGCAGGAGAATGAGGAATTTACTAATGCTGGTAGGGGATCAAGTGATTTTCCTGCTGTATATTGTAGCCTGTTCTGAGCAGTTAGTAGTTCAAGTAGTTCAAATGCTTGCCGTTCAAGTATTCCTCTGGCAAGTGGATGGGCATTTGTGGTTTACAGAGCAGTTATTTTGTACTATTATGCCCACATCTTAATCCAAAAGTTGACCATTGTAGAATGCCCCCAGGGGTGCTTCAATTAGCGCTGGATGAGAATTGTCCAGAATACCTGCTGTATAAGAAGGCTGATTATAATTTTTGTCCTGAGAGGGCTCCCATAAGGTATGTCATGAATAGCACTTTGGAGTAAATGGTAAGTGTGGTGGATTGATCCTGGCTGGATGGCAGGTGCCTACCAAGCTGCTCTATCACTCTCCCTCCTCAACTGGACAGGGGAAGAAAATATGACGAAAGGCTCACGGGTCGAGGTAAGGACAGGGAGATCACTCACCAATTACCATCATGGGCAAAACAGACTCAACTTGGGGAAATTAATTTAATTTATTGCTAATCAAATCAGAGTAGGATAATAAGAATCAAGAACAGATCTTAAAACACCTTCCCCCCACCCCTCCCTTCTTACTGGGCTCAACTTCACTCCCAACTTCTCTACCTCCTCCCCCTAAGCAGTGCAGGGGAATGGGGAACRGGGGTTGTGCTCAAGTTCCTGTTCCCCAGACATATACAACTCTTAGTTTTTATTTTTAATTTGAGCTATGCTTGCTAGCGTATATGGAGCTAGGTCATGCCAGATCTTTTTGCTGTTTCTTCTTTATTGCTGCTTYGAAAAGTTCCTGTTGGGAAAACTGTGGTTGTTCTTTCATTTGTTGACCAGGTCATTGGTCTCTCAGTTCCTCTGACACAATCTTTTGAGAGTGTATACAGACAGGAGAGAGGTAAGGAGGGCTAGTTAACCCGGCAGAGGTGGCCCAGCAGCATATGACCCAACGTGCATGTTGTGAGGACGATGAGAACTGAAATGGTGGTGGAAAAAGCTGAGAGTGTCAGTAGGGGCAGCTGTGCCTGCTTTGTTCACTGAGGTTCTTTGCCATTCATTCAGCTCTGCTGCAGGGCTTCAGACAGCTGGGTTTCACGAACATCAGTGCCAAGTATTGAAAGGTTGGCGTATTATATTGTACTACTGAAAGAATTTGATTCTGTGAAGTCTGTAAAGGACCTATTATTCTGCTGAGTATTCAAAAGTGTAGGGGGAATCGATGTTGAGACCATTGTGATGTTTGTTGTTCCCTGAGAAGCAGAACTAATGTAATCCAGTACTTTATAGATTTTTTTGCTTTATATTTCTACCCCAGCATGGTAATTAGATCTTCCTGTTCCCGGTGTTTCCTGTATCTTAGCTTTTACTCCCCTAACACTTTATAAACCCCTCCTCATAATTTCTTCTCAAACTTATTCCTGAATAACAGATTACTCTTAAGCTGTCACTGCAGACTTCTGCTCACTAAAGACACCAAACAACGTCCTTCCACTCCAACCATAAGAAAATACCTATTGTGGGCAATTATCTGGCATTTTCAGAAATCTCTTAGGATGAGATGACTAGAGACAGACAAGCCTATTTCTCTTTAGTGAGAAGCCTGTTTCTCTTTATTGACTATAAAGGGACTCTAGACTACCATCTTAGATTTCAATGTACAATTTCAGACTTCTAAATTTGGTGAGATGAAATCCACCATGGGTTTAGAATGTACGTATTATCTACTGAATGTATTTGCTTTCATCAATTTTGTACATCCCGTTGTCTCCRATGGGATCCTTTGGTGTTCTGCAAAGCAAGCAACCATCTCATTTGTTAGAAGCTGCTGTGGGCCTGTTTATGACTGAGCTTATGAGGTGCAGCTTGACCACCCAGGCACAGGTTTTTAAGGGGATGAGGGAAGTGATCAAGGGTTTCAGTTCTGTCAGATGGCATTTTTATAGTTTGGAATAATAGCTACAATAATCTTAATCGATTCCCTTTAACAAAGAAATAAAAAGAACATGGAACAAACATTTCTTAATGGTATTTTTGAAATYAAAAGCACAGAAATATCACAGTGTGTGGCAGAATGCTGTAAACTATATGAAACAGGTGAAAAATTACTGTGTATTGCAGATGAATAACCTCTAATGAAAGGACTGTAGGTAATATTTCTATTTGGCTGACTGAATGAATAAGGTGGTAGAAGTCTAGTTGCCAGATATAATTTCACCTGACACTTGTGTTTTGTTATAAAATCACCGTTGTGGAGACCAGCTCCCTGTCTGCCAGCCAGATTTTTTTAAAGTTAAATTGAAGTGACTGACTCTGTTGCAGATAGCTGTAGGCTGCATTTCTACTTCCTACTAAAGGACTGAGAAGTAGAGCACTACCATGGCAAAGCAGCAGATTGATTACACTGGCAAAGCAGTTGCTAGATTTTCATTTGTACTTAAAATCATAGATTCATAGAATAGTTTGGGTTGGAAGGGACCTTTAAAGGTCATCTAGTCCAACCCCCCTGCCATAGGCAGGGACATCTTCAACTAGATCAGGTTGCACAGAGCCCCATCCAACCTGACCTTGAATGTTTCCAGGGATGGGGCATCTACCACCTCTCTGGGCATCCTGTTCCAGTGTCTCACCACCCTCAGCGTAAAAAAATTCTTCCTTATATCTGGTCTAAATCTACCCTCTTTTAGTTTWAAGCCATTCCCCCTTGTCCTGTCACAACAGGCCCTGCTAAAAAGTTTGTCCCCATCTTTTTTATAAGCCCCCTTTAAGTACTGAAAGGCTGCAATAAGGTCTCCCCRAAGCCTTCTCTTSTCCAGGCTKAAYAACCCCAACTCTCTCRGCCTTTCTTCATAGGAGAGGCGTTCCATCCCCCTGATCATTTTTRTGACCCTCCTCTGGACCCGCTCCAACAGCTCCATRTCTTCCTTATGCTGAGGGCTCCAGACTTGGTCCATTCTTTCTTAAACAAGTTGAAGGAGTTCATCTGAATTTCAGCTTCGTTTGATACTGTAGTTTATCTAGCTGAAATTGCTGGAATGAGTAACATTTCTTAACGTTTCAGTATTTAAATCAGGTAGTCACTTTCCGCCCGCCCTGCATTTTTGACCTGGAGATCGAAGAGCAACAGCTTACAAATAACAGCAAGTAACCTACATCTCCATTAATGTGAAGTGAAGTAAAAGACACACGCTCATTAGGTCTATTACCATTATTGACAATGAATACTAATGTACCTATGATGAAATACATGATCGTGCCCCTGTACTCTGCACTGGTGAGGCCSCACCTCGACTACTGTGTTCAGTTTTGGGCCCCTCACTACAAGAAGGACATTGAGGTGCTGGAGCATGTCCAGAGRAGGGCAACGAAGCTGGTGAAGGGTCTGGAGAACAAGTCTTACRAGGAGCAGCTGAGGGAACTGGGACTGTTTAGTCTGGAGAAGAGGAGGCTGAGACCTTATCGTGCTCTACAACTACCTGAAAGGAGGTTGCAGCGAGGTGGGTGTCGGTCTCTTCTCCCAAGTAACTAGCGATAGGACGAGAGGAAATGGCCTCAAGTTGCACCAGGGAAGGTTTAGATTGGACATTAGGAAAAATTTCTTTCCTGAAAGAGTGGTTAAACATTGGAAGARGCTGCCCAGGGAAGTGGTGGAGTCACCATCCCTGGAAGTATTTAAAAGACGTGTAGATGAGGCACTTAGGGACATGGTTTAGTGGGGCATGGTGGTGTTGGGTTGAYRGTTGGACTCGATGATCTTAGAGGTCTTTTCCAACCYTAATGATTCTATGATTCTATGATTCTAATTATAAGACTTCTTTCTAATTTTGGCTCCAAGTGTAATGTGTTCACTTATTAACTCTGGTATTGATCCAAAGCCCACTGCAGTAAGAAGTGGAGTATTTTCACTGGAGTGATATATATCTAGTATCGACTGCCAGGGTCCACTGACTTCCGTGAAGTGAGGATGGCTCATCCAGCAGAGGACATACCCATCGACTTTCATAGGCACTGAATGAGGGACAGATTCTGCAGCTGACAATAAGCAGGTGGCCTCATATAGACAACATTAACTATGAGATCACATGTTGGTACTTAGTGATTCAAACTGCTCCCAGTCTTTTCTCTGCCTGTTCCAGATTTCAGATGCTGTGAACATTCTTTTCACAACCTCTTTAAATCAGAACAGGCCTGAAAATCTAAATTGTGTAAAAATACCCAACTCTATCCATAAATTCAGAATAACTGTGTTAGCGAGCAGATGATCTAATCTACAGGAATTTCTGTGCAATTCAATTTTTCCTTGGAGCTCTTCCTTCTGCAATGTATTAAACAATTATGGATTATGATTTTATTACTCCATGGTATATCAATTATATAAAACCAATAATTCTTAGCATATTATCAATAAACATTATGGTTATATTTACTTGGCTCACAATTGTACCTTGTTCTTTGATTGTTCCTAAGGGTGAACGACTAAGTAATGATGAAGACTGACTTCACCTCAGCTCCCTAAAACCTCAAAGCTAATTCCTTGTACCAAGACAATCTGGATATAACACATGTGATTGATTGCCTGTTGGCATCCTGACAAGAGYGTTGCCCCCCTCCCAACAGAAGTCACACACTTCCCAGCTCCTGGAAAGTAACGTGTCTGCATTGAACAAGCAGTATGGGTATTAAAGAAAAGATCTGGAGACAAATTGTACTTGTTTTTTTAAAATACAGAATTAAAAAAATGTGGGTAAAAGAAAATTAATAGATGTAATAAATAATCAAATAATGTATTTAGTAGCGTTTGCAATCATCTTAGACAAAATTTAATTTTGATTACATACAGCTGGGCTCCTATGGGATAAATACTGCAAAATCACGCTGCAGAATTTCTCAAATAGGGAAGACAGGGACCACTGAGGGAGTGGTAGAAGCTATCTATCTATCTCATTAATGATACAAAGACAACAAATAAAGATAAAAACAAGTATAGAGATGTTATCACAGTGCTTGGCAATGTAAGCATCAATAGCAGCAGAGAATGCAAAGGGTCAGTATGCGTTAGAAGCAGGGAGGCTCAAATTAGTAGCTTTGGGAGAAAATATAATCCAAGATATAGAGGGGAGACACCTAGAAACTGTAGTGTCAGGAAAATTCCTGAAGCAATTGAGGCCATCAAATTAGGTATAAGTCCAAGGAACAGTGATSTTTATAGGCAGAGAAATATTACCAGAACATGTTAAAAATTTCCTTTCTTTGGGGCTTTTGGTATGTATTGTAATATATACACATAGTGCAATATCTGCATTACTGGACATATCTCAAGGCACCTAACTGACATAAAATACAGATGGACACAAGAATGTTCAGCGATGGGCAATAGTAGCAGTGAGGCACTAGTTTATGAGAAAGGCTAAGTACTATAGCTTGGCTAAAGAGTAGCTAGCAGGGAACATGCTAGCAGACTGTTACTGAAGGATGCAGTCAACCAGGAGCACTGTAAAATTTTATAGCATAATAAAAAAAGGTGTAAAAAGAAGCAGAGGGATGAAATTATGAAAGGAAAAATTTAGACTGAATAATCAAAGAAGAGTTCTTGACAGAGAGATTTATTTTCCTTGGGAATGATTTCACAAAAGAAGCAATAGAAGCTCTATAGCTAGGAAAATTTAAATGAAACTGGACAAAATGTTAGTGTATATACAATGGAGAACAGTCTGGCAAAGAAATAGACGAATGGCTTAAGAGTTACATAATTCATGTTTATATTCTAAATTACACTGGCCTAAATAAGTGACTGTTCTGTGTCAGTCTGCAAAATTACCTCTGTAAAACAAGCTGATCAGAATGTATTCACAGAATCTATTGTTTAAATTAAAGTGGTTTTATTAAGATTTTGATGGCTATCTATTACATTCTGTTTTTTTTCTTGTCATAAAAAACAACTCTAAATTCCTGCAGCAGAAACATAGAAAAATAACACCGAAATTCTCTTTTTCTGCACAATGAGTATCCTCACCTTTCCACTGAGGCAGATATTCCCTACATAGTTTTTTGGAGATAGAATGTCTGATCTGTGAGAAAATTAACTCAGGGTTTACAAAAATCTTTACTGTGACTATTTAAATGAAATTTTCTTCATCATATTTTTCCACAGAGCTGTCATGTGCAAGGCATCTGATTGTGAGTCATAAAGATGTGCTTTGCAAAATAAAGACATGGTTTTGGAGGAGGAGTAGCTGAACCATCAAATCCATTCCACTTCCCACAATTGCAAACAACTGTAAAAAAGACATATCTTTCAGGAAAATGAACAAAACACCTGCTCCAGACTCCCTACTTACCATTCACAAAATACTTCCCAAAACTCTATGATAGTCTTCTGGCCTGGATAGGACAAGAAAGTGGTAGGAATGGAGAAGGGAGCAGCAGGGCATCACCAGTGCGATGCTGTAACTGAGCTTCCATTTGACTGATGTGAGGAGAGTACAAGTAAGTTCACTTTGCAGCTCTAAGTTTTCCTTGATAACAAAAATGGCAGACATCCACAGTTAGGACTGGAATGCGTTTACTTTAACTAGCAATGATAATCTCTTTGTGTCACTATTCCTTTCATATCTTTTCGTATTTTGCAAAGCAATGCTGTATCTTCATTTTAAATGGAAAGCTGAGCTATCCAAATTCACATGCAGCAGTTGAAAAGTATTGCCAGGAACAAGATTAGGTCTCTTGGATCAGTTTTCAACCACTGTAAATTTGCGTAGTCCCACAGAGACAGCAGAGGTGTAATGAAGTTGCAATAGTTTATATCAAGTGAGGATCAGCTTCAGGTCTCGCAGTCCCATGCCCCGTTCACTAGCACRTGTTGCCTCACTTAATGACAGCTCTCCTACTCTCTCCAGTATGTGTAGTCTCTAAGGAAGCATGTAAAAAACATATGCTAGTGCTGCCTGTGCTATATTTGTTTTGTGGGCAGAGAACTGTAGCCTTCAGGGCTGCCAATGCTTATATAACATCAAAATTCACAACAGCAAGTCCCTCCTGCTCCCTCTTCTCCCCCATTTCACTCCTCACTATTCCTTTACTTGGAAGGAAATTCTATTTTTTTTCTCCTCGTTCTAGATATCTGGAATGGTTGCATGGACACAGTGCCAAAGACATGTCCTGTGTGGCTGCAGAATTAAGGAGGAAACACCTGGAGCAACTTCTATTTCCTATAGTATTTAAAAAAATAATTGTGGAACTACACAGCAGCCAGAATGGTAGGGCATGCCTGTTAACTGGCTGAAACCTTCAAAACAGATATTCCTCTTGAAAACATCCTACTTTCCCTGTTATGAATGTTAAAACCTTTGCTAAGTAAGAAAGCAGTTGTTAATTGGTTATGACAAATACTTAGCAACTTGTCTGTTACTGTTTTTGACTGTTGCTTGAAGAGATAGAGACAAACCTGCTTTTCTTGCTGCAGGCAATTATGGCACGAGCTTCTTAAGCAATGTCTAAATAGCAAACAAAGCTTATCACTCATTGTTATTTCACCTTCTAACAACATGAAATCTTTCTGGAGACATTTATTTTAAGTCCTAGAGGCTCCCTTAATAAGACATAAAAAGATGTACAAAGTAATATTTTCAGAATAAAATTATGCCTTCTTTTGAATGGGAATGATGGGTCTGTAATTGTTGAAAAGGAAACACAAATACTGACTACTGTCAAGATGGTACATTATGATAATTTTTGTGTACTATTCCACAGTATAAATGTTGTTGCTTGTACGTTTTCATAACAGTAATAATAAAAAATGTAGACAATGGTACAGAGGAGGGTGGAAAAAACTGTATCTCCCAGCTAATCTCCTCTAGAGACATGGCTTGATTTTACTAAAGTTCTTGACATCGAAATACATTGCATACCCCAGGGTATGATCTTTATCAAACATTTTTGTGTTAATAAAWTAGAAATATTTCAAACTAGAACTGTGAGACTCTTCTTCCTTTTTACTATCACAACCTTCCCATTGTAGTTATCTGCAATAAATCCTAAAAGTGAATTATGCTGCTGTAGGAAAACAATTTATCTGGTGATAATGTCCTATCAAGCACAATTGGTTGGCAGCTTTTACGCTATTGTTTCAAGGACRGCAAGTTGCCTTATTCTTGATGTGAATGGCATCCTGCCAGGTACTGTCTGAAAGAGACTGAAAAACTAAAAATTGGTGTACTGTTTTCTTTCTCTCTCTATTCTGACCTGGTTGGGAAGAGATGTGGGGAGCAGGCACAGCAGGAATGAGAGATGCTAGTAGTAAGCATCCAAGTGAGCATGGGATGCAACTCAGCAGAAATCTGATGGGACTGGGTGACACAAGGGATAAGAAAATGGGACTATCAGACTGATTAATTTGGTCTGTAGTCATCAAAGATAATTGCAAAAAGATGACTGTTCCTTGACTTATGTGAAAGAATCTGGTGGACTTGGTAACATTTTCCATTGCACAAGTAACTACCTGAAGACTTGAAAACAATGGTGGAATTGCCACTAAAGTAGGATAAAAATAAAATGGTTTTGGAGAGTGACCTAATTTTCAGAACTGGGTTAATCCAAATCACCTTTAAGGTGAGTGGCTGATGCTGGTGCTTGGGGGAAGGACAAAACTTAAACTTCTACCAGTTTAGGAATATCAGATTAAAAGGAACTCAATGAGTCAGGTCCGGTGACTGCTATCTTACACAGCCATATTATTTTGACTTTCATAAATTTACTAGTACTAAATTAAGTCTATGATTAAAAAAAAAAAATCTTAGTTTTGATTAGCAAATTAATGAATGGACATAACCTACACATCTTTTCCAGCATGCTAGGTCATGCAGGAATATCAGTCCCACAAAAAAAACATCAGGGGAGGAGTCAAGTATGCTTCAGGATCCTTTAAACATTCCCCAGACACTTTCCATTTTTAATGCTAGCCATCTTCTGCCTATAGTATAGTGCAGTAGGGGTGGATTAGAGGACACAAATCAATCTCTGCCTGAAATGTGAGAAAGATACTTCTGCTAGACAACAAGTACAACTTTTCAAGGAGGATAGATCTGTGTCTTGCTCCCATTTTCAATGGCTACCGAACACGAAAAGCTAGACTGACCCAAAAACAATAAAAGTTTATTCTTTCCCTCCTTGTGACATTTAYAACTTATATATTAAAAAATCCATCAAAACAACTCCACTGAAGAGTTTCTGTTTGCTGTCATGGAGATTTAATGGGTTATTCTGGTGTGGACAGCAAAATACCAAGGTTTATCTCGGGATCTGCTGGTAGCTGAGAACCTGTGACAGAAGCGTCTCTAATCGTGGCACCAATTCAAACAAACAAATCCCAAACGTATGTTAAATATGCTCTGCTTTGTCATCCCCTGCTTATAAAAAATGACCAGCAATCCAGCTTTGGTAAAATATCTGGACTGTCATGGAACATAATGGTAAAAATACCTGAAATAAATAGTGCTCGTTTTCACTAACTGTATTTTTCAAGCTTAAATCCTATTTCTGTTGTTCCATAAGCTCAAATAACTTTCATTATCTTTTACCAATCTAGCACATTAGCCAGCTTGCTAGTCTCAGAGTAAAAAAAAAATCAATTTATACATAATAATTTTATTATACATAATAATGTTTAATTTGAGGACCATTAATTAAYAAAGTGATAAACTTTCAGATAAATCCTCATGTATCTATGTGTAAATCTACTCATGTACATGTATTGTGAAATACTATGGCTTTAYAAGTTTAAAGTCAGTGGGGAAAACAAATATAGGATACTGGAATATCTCTAAATAGCAACTTGTTAAAAGCACAGTCTGTTAGGGTATGGTTAAGGATATTATATTTCTGGAGTGAATTTAAATTCATTCACCAGAAGGTGCCAGTCTTGGTCCATAAAACCAAGAATCTAGTAATTGTGTTTCAGTAAATTCTATTATAAGGATTTCAGTGGAAACTAAAAGCACAGAGTTCTGGTGTCAAAGGCGGCAGAAGCTAATGAACTCTGAAGGTAGAACACAAAACAAATTCCAGAACAAACATAATACTCGATAACAAATCTAGGAAAAAGATTAATAATTCTTTACTAATTTTTACATTGATGTAAAAATAATATTGTCCCCCTAAAGGAAAAGACAGAGGAAATGGTAGCTAGTAGGTTGCACTTACAGAAGGTATTTCTCTCTTCAGCTTATATGCACTTGCTTTTCATTTTAATATTTTTTTATTTTTATGTTTTGATTGATGTGGAATAAGTATGGATCATTACAGCTAAGAGGGTTTAGACTGTGAAGTACTGAGTTTGATTTGTTGAAATTGATTTTAGTTCTTGAACATAGTCCAGAAACATACATCCAACTATCCACAGCAATGTGTGTAAAGTTGTAAAGTGATTTTTTTCCCTTGTGTTATAGAATGTCCTTTTATTTTGCATCAGATCAAAAAATAAGCCTAAAGCCTGGAAGGTCGTAATGTGGATCTCTTACACACCACTTTTATATAGTACATACAAATACAGTATTTGTAACATTTTATAGTGGTATAGCTTCAAGAGCAATTRTTTACTTTGCCAGTAGCTTTCCTTTTTTTGCAGGACTCAGACTTCTTCCTTGTTCAAAAATTTTTTCAGCTCCATGCATCATGAGAAAGCAGTCTGCTTAATGCACGAATCTCTAAGCTATTCCTTGCACTGCTACTTCAGTCTAAGTGCTCTGCTACCTTAGTGAAGCGTGTAGTGAAAATACCTACATACACAGATAGATGCCTGAAATTTCCTGTGGTTTGGAGTCTATCGTGTAGGCTGTCATAGAGTCTGACAAAGGCTGAGAGTTGCAGCATGGAGTAACAGCTTCATCCTGAMTTTATTCCAGTAATTAGACTATCACAGCTACCACATGTCATTTCCCTGATTAAGAAATAGAAGAACAAGGAGCTGTGAAGAGAAGAGAAAAATATATTCAGCCTGCTTTCTCAGAAACATTGAATAAACCATGACAAAATGGATCAATTTCTATACTCTAGCAGTTAAAGAAATGAGATGCTGTGAAAATAGGTGGTAAACATTAAAAAAAACCAAACCCCACATACATATCTGCATGCTCGTGAACAGAAGGGATGGAGGTTGGGCTGGAAAACTAGTTTAATTTGAGAACACAGTGATACTGAGAGAAATATATTTTTCCCCAGACCTTTGTGAAATCAAGTGGTTAAAGACTTTCCTGGATAAACATCCTGGGTCAGGTCATTTCACAACTTTGATATGAGACATCTAAAGAGCAGCAGGTGGCACTTTGCTTTGTTAGAGCTGAACAGCATGGTACTAGGGGACATAAAATGACTGGAGGGGCTCTCTTTCAAAGAAGAGGTAAAACTGAAGTCCTCGACAATTAGATTTCTGAAAGGATCTTAAGAATGGCCTAAAGATATTGCTTCCTGTGATTTTCCCTTGATTTCCTATGTAAATGCACAGGTTCATCTATGCAAAGCCCTGGGTCTGTTTGTTAGTTTACCCCAATAACTTCTGACGAAAACCTGTTGGCAAATTTTGGTTAAATTTGACAGAGCAGGAAAGGTCTCAAAATCCCCATGGATTTCATGCTAGTAGGTGTCTAGGTAAGGAAGAGAGATCCCATCAACATCTGAACAAAGCCAAAGCACAGYGAAAAGCACGTGTCTCTTGCTAGACACCAGAGAATCAACTTTTCAGGCAAGAGTTCTTTCCTACATGGTTGCTCTAGTATCAATAATGCATGTCTTCTCATTGAAGCTTTTCCTCTGTTGAAGTAGTCATAATGGTTCTTGCCTCTGCAGAATCTCTGACGTCTAATAAGAAGTGAGTTTCAACAGCAGCCTTATTAAAATTCACTTACAAAATAAATCAACCATGAAACACAAATCCATAGGAACCTAAGCTTCATTAATTCCACTTTCAATAGAACTATTTGTTTGCTTACCATGATTTCCCTGTAGTTTCCCTGCAACCATACATAGGGGTTTTTTCCCCTACTTCCTGGAGCTTTGGTAMATTTAATCAAAGTTTATATAGCTCCTGTAAATTCTGCAGAAATAAAGGATCTGCACATTAGTATTTTTGTTTTGCTATTTACCGTTGATTTCAATGGGACAATTCAGGAAGGAAGATACTACTCATTACCAGACTAGGGGTGGGATTCATCGCTCCAAACTTTGTGCATTTACAGTGGAGACATCCATGTATGAGCTAATTATCTAAACTCCCTTTATAGTCAGAGGAAAGAAAGAGGCACTTCCAAAGTGTGATTCATCTCCTCCCAAGGTTGACATCTAAAACAGGCCAGATGAATCACCCTCTAGAAGTGTTCTTACTCTCCTCTGACTATAAAGGGAGTTTGGACAACTATCTCACATACAGATCTCTGCTGTTGCAGAAGTCTAGAGGTAGGTGATGTGGCAGAATTTTACACATCTAATCCTGGTCTGAATTATGACAGTATTACTGTGGAGTCCCTAACCTGGAAGTAACGGCATGGAGTAATGATTATGGATCTTAAAAAGTACTTAGCTCTCATAGGTACTTTTTGAGAGAAGTCTAACTGTAAACATTTGTGATTAAAGAAACAGCACTGTTTTGTCTTAGAATGATAATTATTTCTCCTACATGAAATGCATGAGCCATTATGGTATTTCCTATCTGAAGGAATAATTAGTTAACTGGGCGTTGGACCTCAAATTTGGGGGAAATGATATTTAGTTTTTTGATTTTCTCCTTTCCCAGCTGGTTTGCTCTGGCTCATATGACTCAAGCCCGCGTGTTTTTAATAGAGCTGGAACTGGAGCACAAGTCTTCGGTGTACTGTGAATTACTCTGATTTTCCCCCTATATTTTTCCTATAAATAGAAGTTCACTATCTAAAGATGAATAGAGACCCCTATATACACAGTTTCCTATGCRTTATTTTCAGTACTCTAAAAAAGTACTAAAAAATATCACTCCCACTGGAACTCAGGGGAAAAACCCATTTCAAAGTGATAAAGTTCCAGTAAAATTTTAAACCCTTATCTTACATTTAACTGTCTAAGTGCCCATTTCACAGCAGTAAGCAGGCAGATGGCTCTGTTCTCTTTCTGCCACAGCATTCATTTTCTGTKTTTATCTACGATGCGGAAACATTTTTTGCCTCAAAAAGCTTAATTAATACAATACATTGCATATACTTAAAATTCTACTCAGTAGTGCATGTTTTTGTTTTGGCTTTGCTTTCAGTGGTTATCTTTGATTTACTCATCTTTTATATATTTAGGTTTATATTTATTTTTGATATCTCTGTTGACTTACAGAACATACACCAGCATTACAGAAATCCTAATCTGATGAGGATAATTTGCACAAAATCTCTGAGAATCATGTAAAAATGTGGAGGGTATAACTGGCCCAGGGAGTATCATTCTTGTAATAAAATGACAAGTATTTCAGATAATATTCACATAGGTCTTTTTTGCTTCTCTTTGCCAAATGTAGCTTGGAGAAAGGGATGTGACTGCAGTTAGAACTTGCATCTCTTGAAACTTTTTGCACCATACAGCATAACTTCGTGCCAGAATAATGCATCACTGCATTTGTCATCTCCTAGGACCAATGAAACAGGCATATTTTACAGCAATCTTCTTTTACCTGAATATACAAATTCCTGAATCCCCTTCCTTCAACCTGCCAGATTCCTGTAGGCTGAGTGTGTTTATGTAGGCAGGAAACAAAATCTGTGTCTTATATGAAAGAATAAAAAAACTACAACACTGAGCATGATTCTGTAGTATAATACATGTGAGCAGGCAGAAGAAGCAGCAGACACATGAGCATCTCATTAGGAGACCATCCTTCTAACACCCTGGCTAAGCACATTAACCTGAGCATGATTGTGCATAATCCTATTGACAGACTTATACCTCCTGCATCATTATAATTTCAAATAATTCCACTGCAAAACAAAACAACTTACACAAGCAAAGGGTAGCAACAGAACCTGATACTGCTGTAGCTTTACCTCATTTATTCTCAGAGTGGCAGTAAGCACAGAGGATGACACTTTCTTTTATGAGTTCACATGTTTTAAAAGTGGTGAAGACGCCAAGGTCTGGGTTCCTGTGAGCCTTTGGTGCTATTGCCTGACTGCATACAGATCTAGATTCTGTCAGTGGGCTTGCTAGAGGTGTACCCTGTGCTGTGGCAAGCAATCACATGAGTCATATCTACTGATTAGGACCTAGAGATTTCACAAAGGTGATACTCTTAGTCTTTGGGGYGGAGGATGTCAAGATGTATTGCCTACACCTAAGACATTGGTACAGGAAAGAGAAGAGCCTGAAATTTTCCCACTGACACATTCATCCTTTCTACCGCATACGTCAGATTTATTTAATATTTGTTAGTAGCTGCCAGACTCCATAGCTCGACAGAGGTGAGGCTGCTGCTCCTTGTCCCCAGGTCCAGCCAGCAGCAAGGCTGAGCATGTCCCCCCAGTAGGCACACATGCACACAGTATATATATACATATACACACAGCTGGCAGCACAGACCAACGTAGACAGCAAACGCAGCTCTCACATGAACACATACAGTGCCAATGGCCTGATCCTGCTCCCCTCTCTGGCTGAGCAAGATGGAGGTCCATTATTGGGAAAATATGTATACACATGTACAAGGTAGATGCCTCCAGCAGCTGGACTCAGACACCCAGTCTGCCCCGTATCAGYCCCTGGATCCCRGTCTCCCCAGTTGCTGGCACCTGCACATAAAAGCCCCTGAGGCTGCAGCACCACTCAGGTTGCTGGTAGAGACCAGACCCCTTTGCACAGAGCAGCACAGGCACAGATACACACACACAGATCCCCCGAGCAGCTGGGCTCAGACACTGGCACTTTCCCAGCAGTGATGCCCTAGCCACCCCTGCCTCATGAGCACATACACACATGCACGAACGGTCTCTCAATCAACCTCCAGACCCCACAGTCTCTCTGGGAGCTGTCTGAGACCTCCTGGCCCCTCCAGTAGCCAGCCCACAGACCCTCTGGTCTCTCCAGGCTCCAGCTTTGATATCTGGCTCCAAAGCTCTTACCCTACTCACTGGCTAKTCCTGCTTGATATTCATTGCCCATCACATACAAACTCCAGTTTGCTGCACTCAGACCCCAAACACACACRTGGACACAGAATAGAGTGTACCTCACCTATAAAAAGAGTTAGAAATGGAGTTTAATGAGATGACAGGACAGACCGTGCTGACCAGACACAGAGCAAGGCCAGACCAGCATGCTGACCAGCAAACTGTTTACAGGCAACTGGCACCTTTTATTCCCTTATCCCTCTGTTGTCTCACTCTTTCTCTGCCCCATTTTATTTTAATCCCTCCCTTTCCCCACCTTTGGTTTCTCCCTTCAGTATCCCATAAGAAGTCTTGCACAATCCCAGAATGCTCTTCCCCTGCATCCTATAATGAGCCCCATCCCACAGGGCCCGCGGGGCTGATGCTCTCCTGTGACAGCCCTGGGGGTCCAGGGCAGGGGCTCGTGTCTCTGACTGGGGCACTGGGGCTCCCCCGCTGCCCTCTGCCTCTGCGCTCCTCTGCGTGTGGGGCAGRTGAGCTTTATATACCCTAAGAATATTATTCATATTTTTTTAAACTCAGGGTAAGATACAACATCTTTAAAATAAATTCAGATAGAAACTACGTTCCAGAGCTGTCAGGATAGGATTAATATATTCTCCATCTGTTTTGTTCATCATCTCCTCTGTGGTTGGCTCATATAGCAAGGACAAGGTCACRAGCAGCATTCCAAAGTATAAAAGACAACAAAATATAAGATAAGACACTAAGACACTCCAGCCACCCAAAGAAAGGTGCCATAAGTACTTAAGTACTTAAGGAGGTAGGTGCCACCACTCATTGTGATTCACACGCTTCCCATGTGGGATACTTTGCATGATTACTGCTTTCACCTCACTCACATTTCCTGCAAACGCTGGGTTCACATTGCATAAAAAGTGTAGTATTAAACACAGATGAGGAACACTTTCTGAACTACAAAACACACAGTCTTTAACAACAGTAGGAGCAGCATCACTGAAAGTTGTGTGACATCCAAAGCCGTGATTACAGGTTGACAAATCTGAAGTAAGAGCCTGAATGTTGCACGAGTATCTTCATCTAACTCCAGGTAGATACAGATTACAGTCTAGGAGAAAAATGACCAGTCCTAGTACCCTGATAGTGAAATAGAAAAACAAAGAATTACAAATGGGAAAGGTTAACCTTTGCATGAAGYGTTGAACCGAAGGTCTGTGGCACTCTCTACTCAGCCCGCACTTGGCCTTGGAGAAGGTTAACCCAGATATTTTTTATGTTTAGGTTTCACAGTTCAGTGCTGAACATTTGGGATCAAAGGAACACTCCACCAAATCGAGCTAATCAAAGAAAAAAACACATTTAGAAATTGCTAAATACAATCAATGAGAAGGCAACTAACTTATACATTAATTTCCTTGACTACTGTGATTTTTTTTGGAAGCTGTTCTGGATGTCACCACAAGTACTCAATTATAAAATAATCTGATTCCCTATTCGAGTAATTAAAAACAATCTAATAATTAAAAATGAGCMGTGATAGTCTGCTGGCATACATTCTGGGAGAGGTTAGCAGATACATCTATTTTGATGATGGTGGCTTTACATTCAATCTGAAGAGTAGTTTAAGCTGTCAGAAAATATGCCATAATTACCTTGAAAAATTGCAATGCTTCTCTAAGACCAGAAGCACTGGTAAGACACCAAGATCCTCACTGTAATAGTGTGTACTTAAATCACTGCATGTTTTCAAACTTTTAGTAGCTCAGGTAAAGTTGTTGAACATTAAACATTTATCTATAGCTGCTTAATGATAGCAGTATAAATTATACTGATTTGAAAACACAGACCTTTGAGTTTACAGAAACTTAACATGAGAAATTTATGCCTTGAAGGACATTATGCAGATAGGTATTGGTGGATGGGACTGTACATAGACCTTTCTGATGAACGTGGGGGCACACCAGGTCACGCACATACGTACAAAGTACTAGGTTGCTGCCAGAGATTTTCCTTCTGCTGATAGCTTTCCTTTTCCTCTGTTGCAAATGCCATGCTCCACGCTGCATTTCATTCCAGGTACCATGTGAGGAAACTTGAGGTAGAGGCCCAGCAAACATCCTCAGACTATGACTTGACAAGTCTGCAAATTGTGTGAACAGAGCTAGATGTTTAACTACCTCTTCCACTCTGTAGAAGTGGATTCACTCTGTAAATCCCCCTGAATTTAGAAGTGTATACTTCTTTTACATGTTTGTTCTGTTAAAATCAACTTGATGCTCAGTTCTGAGAAGCTACTGAAGGCTTGTTGCTTTTACGCCTACACTTRCAGTCTTGGCATGATTGTGTCTTTCAGAAAACTGCATCTATTGCATTTGGCTGAGTATACTGACGCCTCAGAGTACCTTTTATGAATGCTGAGCCCCTACTTAACTCTGTTTGTGCTCTTCTGATTTAATTTATTTAGGTGCCTGGAAATCTCTGCAGAAATGACTGTGAATAAACATTGTTTCATTGTAAAATTGCAGTCCTTTTGGAGCACAAAAAGCAACTTGAACCAGCTAACGTTTACAGTAATGTGACCATATTAATTACAGGAGACTCATTTAGTGTTGAAGGTATTATTATTCACACTTCAAAAGTGTTCTTTGACATATCATAGACTTTTTAAATTGTTACATTATAAGGATGTAATACTATTGGATCTGTGGTTAATTCTATTTGTCTATATCTTATAATATAAAACTAACCTTTGGGAATGGGTGAATAATTTCTCCTGGTAACACCAAAGATGGATGGGGCCCAATTCTTTTCTTCTGAGGTAATTTGAACTCCCTCGTTTAGAACAAATCAGAGCATAGCATGTACAAGGCATGTAGGRCTGGGCTAAGTAGCACTTAGCWGCAAAATAAGGCACAAAAATTGACRTCAGTTACAGTGCTTTTTTTGTCATTGTCTAAGTGAGTGTCTTTACCACTGATTTTCCCATAAGATTTTGTGCATGTAGCTTGGATAATAGGTAAAAACAATTTTTCTATGTGCCACRTAGCATTCTCTCTAATGTGACTCATCAGTCTACTGTGCAGAGCAATGATAGCTCAACCAGGTTGATATTTTTAACGCTAATGAGCCACTGAGTAATATCTGAGTGACTGACACTAACAAGATATTCTCTCTTCCAGTGATTTATAGTGATGAATTAATTAATATGATCCCAAAGTCCATCTGCAGTGAAATCCGTGCCTTTCCTGTTAGCTTCATAACACTGAGCAACTGCTGAATGTGTAGACTGAATATGAAGCTTTGCTAATGGTATGCCAATGTTCAAATGATATTCTGTGAATGTATTCATACATGTACTTTAAATGCAAAAATGAATTAAAAATATTAGAAGGTGAAAACTGGTAACAGGATTCTATGTGCATGAAATGTGGAAGGACCAGAGAAATAATCTATTTCTCTTAAGGCATCTCTAAAGAAATAACAAATATCTTTCAACACTAATTTCTAACCTCCTCTTCCCTTCAGAAATGCTGTTTTAGGAATTGCAGCTTTTCAACCGTTAGTACTTTGAGCCCTGGTGTGAAGCTTTCCTCTATCTCATTGAACAAATCATGTCATACCCTTTTATGCTGACCTGTACAAATCAGGTCTGGAGACTGTCACCATGACACAGAATTTGGGTGTATCCCAGCACTAATACCTGTGCATCACCCATTCCATGCTGTTTCCTTGCGTATACACTGTATAACCTGGAAGTCACACAGCTTTGCCACCAGTGTGAATGTCACATTCAGAAGGTGAAAAAGAAGGAAGGTTCTTGCTTTTAAAAGTGTAGGTTTAGATTGTCCCCACATTTCCTTTCCTTTTCCCTTTTCCCTTTTCCCTTTTCCCTTTTCCCTTTTCCCTTTTCCCTTTTCCCTTTTCCCTTTTCCCTTTTCCCTTTTCCCTTTTCCCTT
>JAYKAV010003134.1:112844-135610 GCA_035582835.1 Phoebastria nigripes | reverse complement strand
GACATTGAGGTGCTGGAGCGTGTCCAGAGGAGGGCAACGAAGCTGGTGAAGGGTCTGGAGAGCAAGTCTTATGAGGAGCGGCTGAGGGAACTGGGACTGTTTAGTCTGAAGAAGAGGCGGCTGAGGGGAGACCTTATCGCGCTCTACAACTACCTGAAAGGAGGTTGCAGCAAGGTGGGTGTTGGTCTCTTCTGCCATGTAACTAGCGATAGGACGAGAGGAAATGGCCTCAAGTTGCACCAGGGGAGGTTTAGATTGGACATTAGGAAAAATTTCTTTCCTGAAAGAGTGGTTAAGCATGGGAAGAGGCTGCCCAGGGAAGTGGTGGAGTCACCATCCCTGGAAGTATTTAAAAGACGTGTAGATGAGGCACTTAGGGACATGGTTTAGTGGGCCAGGTGGTGTTGTGTTGACGTTTGGACTTGATGATCTTAGAGGTCTTTTCCAACCTTAATGATTCCATGATTCTATGATTGTATCCCGAACTTTACAAATTATTGAATGAAATATCGCAGTGTGAAATTAAGTATATGCAGACAGAGAACAAGTCAAAAATACTCAGGAAACTAAAAATATAGATGCCTAGCACTGGGAATAATTTTTAAAATATTTGGAAGGGGGAGGGCTACTATAATCTTTATCCTTCACAATCTTTTGGTTTATTTTTTCCAGGAAGGGAAAACCTGGTTTCATAGGTCACAGATAATATTTTATATTCCCAGTATGATTCTGAAAAGATTTGTGTTTTTCATAACTCTAAACTGAWGTTCATATTGTATTACTAATTCGATAAAGCCATTCTTCTTGCACATTGCTCTAAGGATAACGCCAAAATATCCCAAAAACCATTAAACAACATTAATTAGTCATTTTGGGGTTTTGTATTAGTTATACAACTTTTCCTAAGTTTCTGATTTCCTCTACTTTATTATTCATTTTACTGCAGTACCTTGAAAACTGCATTTACTCTAGCTATGATACTAGAGAATATATTACCATGAACCACTCAGTATTAAGCATCTCATTAAGGTGGTTCCATTTCTGTCTCCTCTGATTCTAAGATTAACTGGAACATTATGGATGATTGATTATGGTATTTTTCAAAGAGAACTTGACAGCATCTGGATGAAATTGGATGTCCTTTATTCAAAGCCATTCTGAGTAACTGCAGAATGTTTCTACAGCAAACATCAKAAGGAATTATTTCATCAAAATTCTCTCTCATAATTTTATTATGAGTTCTAAGGCTAAGAGTATTTTCTTGCTTTAGTTCTTGGGTTCTGGTTCTGAAAAATTAGATACAAATCTAAGCTTTTACTAAAGAACTTTCTGATTGTTGTGATTTTAGAGAACAGTTTTTGAAAAGATGACTAATACAAAAATAATAATGAATTTAACAGATGGTGGAGATTTTCAGTAGTTTCATTTAAAAATTGAGATCTTTAAATCAAATCCCTTGTTCCTAGGAGCACAATTTTTGAATGTTTGAATTACTGAAGATCTTTAAGGCTTTTTTTCACTGTGTCCACTAAAATATTTGTTAGGAGAAACAAAATTTGTGGAGAAAGATATGTTAAGCACACACATTTCTATATTTAAAAAATAACTACCTCAGAACAAAACTTTAAAGCAAGTAAATACTCATATATACATGAACAACCACACATTCCCTCTTCTTTCAGAAAATTAACAAAACCAGCCTGAGCAATTGTTACTCTACATCGGGAACAGAGAGTGAAATAAAAATCTGTTGGTACACATTGCATTCAAGAAGGTGAGAAGCAAAAACTCATTTGGTAGATATGTCCCATGACCTTGAACACTATTGTGACTGACATAATGTCCCAACCACTGCAATGTCTTGTTGAGAATTAGCCATTTTAAGATTATTGTAACAGAGGCTTGATTTTACTCCATCTTTTCAATGAGAAAAAATAAATAAATGATCAGTTTCATTGAATACATACAGAGCCATGAAATGTCAAGAAGCTAGTTGTTCCTTAATGTGCTTTAATTAAATATTAATCTTACTATTTAGCTCACTGAAAAGCCAGTGAACATACGTTACTTAACCTTCCGTAATATAGTTTAGCTTAATTCCTTCCCTCCTCTCTCTTTTAAGATCAGTCATTAGGATATTTTTCTTCCATGTAAAACATTGCACTTCAAATGGGATTATGTTAATTAAATTTACAATGCACAAAACTAAAATTAATAAGACTGCCAGGAAGCCTGCAATAACTTCTTTTCTTAATTCTTCCCCCCTCCCAATATCCCTTTAATGTTTTCATTTTCCCCCTAATAAGTTCTCCTCTGAATTGTTTCCAAGATCTTTGGCATTTTGTTTGCGTGACAAAAATTAGCAAAACAATCCCTATTGCTTTTTACCACAAGCCTGATCATTAATGTATCTAATTAAGTGGAGCTTAATATTTTACTGTGCAAATTTATCCCCTGAAGCTTTTTCAGATCCACAGCCTGAGTTTACGATTCATTTGAACTAGAGAGGATAGAGGACTTCTCACAAAGGTCAGATATCTGAATGCAATACATAAATAATATGTATCAGTGTTCCTTGGTGTACTGGGTCTGGCTGGGATGGAGTTAACTTTCCTCGCAGCAGCCCATATAGTGCTGTGCTTTGCATTTGTGGCTAAAACAGAGTTAATGCACCAGCGTTTTGGCTATTGCTGAGCAGGGCTCGCACAGCATCAAGGCTTTCTCTCCAACACCCGCCCCAAAGGCCAGGAGGCTGGGTGCGGGGAAGAGGCTGGGAGGTGACACAGGCAGGACAGCTGACCCAAACCGACCAAGGGGATATCCTATATCATATGACCTCGTGCTCAGCAATAAAAGCTGAGGGAAAGGAGGAGGAGGGGGAGCATTTGGGGTTATGGCATTTGTCTTCTGAAGCAACCGATACACGTGCTGAGGCCCTGCTTCCCAGGAAGTGTCTGGACATCTGCCTGCCGATGGGATGTAGTGAACAAATTCCTCTTTTTGCTTTGCTTCTGTGCACAGCTTTTGCTTTACTTAGTAAACTGCCTTTATCTCAACCCATGAGTTTTTTCATCTTATTTTCTCCCCCTGTTCTGTTGATGAGGGCAAGTGAGAGAGCAGYTGGGTGGGGGTCTGGCAGGCAGCCAAGGTCAACCCACCACACTTGGAAATAAAGAGTTTCCTGAGAAGATAACCCCTGGACTTCACAAAGTCTGCCAAATATATGAACTCAATGGATTTACTCTGGAATTGTCTCATGAGTTCTATGCAAAGTCTGCTCCATGGATATCACTAACCTTTTGCACTGATCTGTGTCAGGGTAGAATACCAACTTCAAAATAAAAGAAATATAAAGCAAAAATAGCGAGTTGCAAGCTTCTTGACTTAAGGAGTAAAAGTTAATCTTTGCACAAATTAGAAATAGGAAATTTCACTGGAGATTTCAATAGATGCATCTGCTCAGAACCAATTATTAAAATAAAGCAAAAGAAGCTTGATTTTGATCACATCATGCTTAACTAAAAGTGAAGAATTTCACTGACATCAGAATTTCATTGGATTTATACTGAACATGTAAGGAGATAGAAAAAGCACTGAATGAGATTAGGTTTGTGATCTGTGCAAGTGTCAAGTTAATTTTAAAACAAAAACAGTCTGGGATAAATTTGTTTCTAAACTAATAGGATTACAAGAAGAATCGTTATGGATGTCTGTGCCTTAAATTAAAGTACCACATCAGGATTTGTTTCAGATTTTCAATTTWAAAAAAAAAGCCAACTTGTATTTATTTTTAAAGGAATGAAGAGAGAAATCTAGATAAACATAATACTGGCTTTTTTTGTACGACCTGATTAAAACATGAACTTTAGCAGTACTGCAAAAAGCTATTATTTTTTCAAAAGGATGAATAATTGAAATCAGTTTCTTTTCTTTCTGCAACTCCTAAATCTTTGAAGAATCTGCACATTTTGAAAGTGTAATCAAAATATTATAGAGATGGGGCTTGCTCTTCTTTTGTTCCTCTATTATAATATGGGAAGCAATGTTARCCAAAAGGTGTTCTTCATCATCTGTGGTGGTGAATCAGCTAGTTAGTGTCTCAGATACAAGGGAACAATATGTCAGTTATGAGACACAGCAATTTTTGCATAAAACTGCTAAAGCACTGTCAGTCCTATTTCTTCAAAAAACACCAACAAAAAACCAACAAAACAAAAAATCCTGAAAAACACCCCTAAGTGTTCCTGGTTTATTTTAAAAAGAAATGAGCAGCAACTCTATATACCAGAGTACTATAAACCAGAGAGATAGTCTAATTATCTTCCATTAAAACAGTCTTTTTACATATTACAAAAATATTGTCATGAGTAAAATGCAAGCATTACCAAAAATCTGAAAGAAATAATCTTTGAAAAATTCAAATATTTTCAGTTTATTTAAATACTGAGCACACTTTATGTGAAGGAGAGGGTTGTTTGTTTTTCAGTAGACTGACTTAATATGTGGTACTTCAAAAGGCAGAGGACAGTGCCGGGGAGGATGACAGCAATGCATGCAGTTGCTAACTACCAAGATTTTACAGGCAGGCAAAACAAATAATTTCATCAGCCTTTGTGCTACTTAGTGCCTTCTCATGCCTTGGGGCAGTGGAGGCAGGAAGGATGGATAAGTTTTCCTGACCAGTGTTTGATGTATTCAGCTCTCCTAAAAGACTGAAGATACCAACCTATAGCCAGCATAAATTACTGAGTAAACATGTCAGTATACTTAAGAATATGAAACTGAAAAGGACTTCTAGCCCGTTCCTCTGATTTTGCAGACATTACCACAGATACACTGAGAAACTACAAACTGATAACTTGCTAGAGCATTTTGTCCTGTCACCTTTGGGCTGGAAGTGTTTCTATACTTTTCACATGCAGCTAAGTACCTTTCTGCAGCAATTTTGAACTAACATTTTGAGTTTAGAACTTTTATGAATCCCTAGGACAATCAAACACTGTTTCCATTATGTATCACCCATTATAGCAAGGAGTTAAAATTAACTGTTTTTTCACAAGGTTTGAGACCAAACAGAAAAATCCTCAAGAAATGTTGAAGGGACTAGGAATGTGAAAATTACTGGTCTGTTCTCTAAGCAGGTCTAAGCTTGTGTTTCAGTCTCTGTCATCCCATCAGTATTTTTGAAATCCCCACAAAACTGAATTTAACTGACTTTGTGTTTTTTCTTACACTCAATGAGTCAGCACCTGTATCACTTTATGTCATTATTTGATCCTTTGTTTCCACAATGCTTTCTGAAGAATTGAATCTGAAACTTTGCATTCTGCCACCACCATAACTAATTTCTTTTCCATTCTCCATCTCTAAACACTGAGCAACTGCAATTTTAATTTCAAGCTCTAGTTGCATTTTACTTTTCAAAAAGCTTAAAACACATTATCTTGAAAGAGTGGCATATTTTCATATTCCTTATTTATGTTGAAAACATGCTTCACCAAATTTTTATTTGTTGAGGTGTTTCCTAATTTGATGCAGCAGGAAGATGGTGAGCTATGCCGCAAAATGCCAGTCACAAACAATTATTTTGTTCATTCCTTTTTTTCCCTTTCTTCTGGTTTTCTTTTGCACAGAGTGTCCTCCACTGGGTACATCATAAATAAGCAAAATTATTGCAGTGATGGCTTATATCAGCTTTCATGGGAAGACAAGACAAATATAAAACATATTTTTAAGTTTTATTTTTGTACTCTGTGGGTGATAAAAGGTACATGAGTCTATGACCCCAACAAAACATGCAAAGGTACACTTGAGTTTTGGAGAAGCCAGTGGATCTTAAACATGTGAAAAAGTGTTCTGTAAAAGAGGAAAGCTTGCTGGCTCACTTGTAAAGTAACTCTTATACTACATTTCTTCACTAGGTGATGTAATAATAAGAGAAGTTCTCCAATGAAATTTGTGAGCTCAGGAAACTAACATTTATTAAAATAATACTATGATTTATTATTGCAAGCACTTGAAACAATAGGCGAACTTATTGACAGAATAGGGTTTTTTTCTTAAATACATTTTAGAGAGATAATAACAAATACAAAAAGAAAGAAACACATAGAAGAGTAAAGGAAACATACATAGGGCTAAAAGATGGTTTTATCTCTACACTAAGAATTTAATAGGGATATTTTCTTAAGAGGATATCTTATGCACACCGCAGTTAAAACTTACTCCTGCAAATTGAATAAATGTACTTTTCTATGTCTTGAAAAAATATGATTGTTTCACTACATATCATATTTGTTTTAAAAAATGATAGTTTCACTACATATCATATTATTTTTAAAAAATGAGGCCAATGTTTAAAAGAAAGAAAGGAATGATCTTTGCAAATTAAATCTTTATAATCTTTTTCATATAGCATACCAATTCGTACTGTAAATTATGCCATTGAAAAAATAGTGTTAATTTTACTTGTTTTTAACTGCTCAGAACAAACACCAAGAGTTAACAACATAAAAAGCTGTAAACATCTAGTACTATTTTTGTCCTATGTATTAACTGCCAGAGGGAAGATAATATATTCTGCAAATGAACTTATTGTGATCCAACCTCCAGAATCTGGCTTTTATTAACAAAAATACAGCTTTGTATTATATAAGAATATATATTTTAGGTTTGGTTGGTTGGTTTTTTTTAGTCTTATCCTTTGCCAGAAAGAACAGGACCAGCTAACTAGTTCACATCTTAAGACTCTGGTAGGCTGAACAGCAATATTTTTATAACGAAGTGGTCCACTTGAAAAATAAATTTTAAAAAGCTCAGAATCTGCCAAAACAATACTGTAACCAAACATATTGCTATGCTTAAGTCCTTACAGAACCCAAGGCATAGTTTCTGTAAACAAGGAAGTGAAAATTCATCTTTGGGAAGGGGAAAAAGCATGTAATATTGCATGCATCTTTTTTAGGTATTTCTATTTTCTATAGTAGTTCTCAGGAAACATACCCACATTTTAAGGGTACAGAGATCAGGTGGCAAAATGACCTATTAGAATTTACACAATCTTTGTTTACAGAACATGTAGTTCTGAGTTCAAATGCCATCAATATCCTATTAACTTATGTCCTGAAGCAAAATGAACTAAAATGTAGATTCAAATAACAATCATTAATCTGCCACATATTCTGTCACTAGGAAAATATTGTTGTTGCTATTTTTTTTGTCTACCATTGTGTAATAATCAGAAAAAAGTGTGATGTTTCTATGAGTTTTTTTTTTTTTCTTTTTTTGACCATCTCATTTTTATGCATATGTCAAACTGATAAAACTGCAAACTTTCAATTTAATAAGCAAAGTAAGCGCATCGGAGTGCAATTGATCTTTTTAAGCAAATCTTTAATGCCTTTCCTCCCCAGTTGTTTTATATTTCCAGCAGGAAGGGAAAAAAGAGAAATACAAGATGAATGAACAGATAGACCATAAATGACGAATTGGTCTCTGCAGTAACAAATCACGGGCTGTCCTATACAAAACCATCACTTCTTTCCAGAGTACCTAATCCAAAATTGAACACATTAGGCAGCTTCACATTATAATGGAAGCACTATTTTTTCCCATCCTGGAATTTCAGCCTTTTCTACTGAATTCTTTTGTGAGTTTTGAAGAGGAGACAGGTGAGTTAAAACTTTGAAACAACAGAAGACAGAAAATAAAAAGTTCTGGCAGAACTGCACAAGTCAGACTTGAAAGCCATAAATTCCTCCTCACTCTCCCCATTTTTTTGCTAGTTATTGTATCACACAGAGTTTGTGAACTGGAAGTTCAGCACATGGTTAAAGTCAATATAGCTTTCAAACCATGAATACCCAGGGAGTGTCTCTGGAGAGTTACAAATCTCATGAAAGTGGTTGGGATAAAAGTTTCAAACTGACAAAAGTACCAATATCTCTGGTACAATCAGGGAGTGCCTCAAGGATTTAATATAAATTGTACAAGTGTAATCAAATTTAAAGACACTCATAAGCCATTTGAACCAGAAGGAATGTATCAAAAACATCAAACTACACCTACATTATTGTAGGTGCACAAGGAGCAGGAAACAATTGTAGGGCAAACACATGAAGCAGGTATAATCAACACTGTTGGGGGCATTTTATGAAAATTAAAAGATTATGCTGTTACTGCAAAGTGAAGTATATTTAGGAAGGGACAAAATCATATACATATTCTTTAGATACCTTGAAGGATCTGCCTTTCATCAAGGGCTGCATGCAGGCATAGCTGACATTGTATAATTGGAAAGTATTAAATACAGAAGACAACTCCTGTTGGTCTGAAAGTCTCAGGGCCACAGATCACTGGGGGCTGGAAAGATATTTCAGGGAAGTGAGCAATCAGCACAAATATCAAAAATATCCTCTACTGAAGGGATTTTTCTAGACCAAGACAAAACAAGTAAGCACTCACTTGCACTGCTGTGACATCCTTCTACTCTTTTTGGGTTGACTGGAGCTTTTAACAAATATTCTGCACTGCTTTCTTTCTTTCCTCTGACAGTATTAATTAATTTGCTGCTTTCCCAATGATCAAAACATACACTTGCATTTGAAATCACAATCCGGCATTTTCTATGTTGAGAAGAACATTCCAGGCTCTCAGAAATATGTTAGTATCTCAGAGCTTAATTGTCTAAACATTCATTTCAATACTTGAGCCATCCTAGCCAACAGGGATGAAATTCAGATTGCTTCACACTATAGCTGACTACTACCTGCAATGGTTGGAAATTGCATTGTGAAACAGCTGTGTCTCACTGAACAGCATCAAAAGCAGATCATGAAGATTTGAGCATACATACATGCATAAGAGTGGCCTAAATATCACCTTTCCATTTTCCTGTAGACTCGTGCAGAGTTGTTCCTTTTACAGTAGTTAAGGATTTCTCTCATCTTTTGCTATACCAGGCAAGTTGAAATGTGGATTTAAGCTGCTGTAACCCTACATAAAGGAAATATTTGTGCATAGGAACAGTACCAGGATTGAGGGAATGTCACCTTTGAACATGCAATTCTATCCTCCAAGGGAAATGGCTTTGACCCCAGGATTTGGCCCAACTATGTTCAGGTCTTTGTCATTGTATTTTAACTAATCCTGACGTTTGGCAGTCTGTTGGCAGACCCTATTTGGCTCTTTCAGTTAGTGTTTCTGTCCAAACGACTGCTTGTCACAAATGGACATGATTTTTCTCTCTCCAAACAGTTTTAAATGGTTTGAAGTAATTGTCTACTCACCAAGGTCAGATAAGCAAGAATACATCAGTAATGCTGCAGCAGATTGTACAACCAAACAGCTGTACACAGCTCAGGAGTTTATATATTTAAAATATATAAGCATTTATCAGTGGCATTTTTATAGGAACATACTATAATATTCTGTTTTAGTTAAATCAGTATATTCCCCAAAATATTTAAAGACCATATTCTTTCAGTGATGATCACATATCATACACCACATTTCTGTGGTGAAACATCAAATAGGGCACAAAGTACTCTAAGTATTTATTTGTTGCAAAACTGATGTTTTGTGATAGCAAAATTCTCAGAACAGGAGACAGCGGTAGAGCTAGATAAGATTTTGTATACAGCATTATTCTACTGTTGCACTGAATGAGTTTAGGATTACAACTTTTTTGCTTGTGCTTATGGTATTGTATTTGTCAGTGTGTGAAAACTTAATAAAGTCTTCATAAAAAGATGTCTTTCTGTCTCTTTTTGTTATTACAAAGTATCCAGCTGCATTGTCTGGGAAAATCCAAGATAGATTGTCTGGAATCTAGCTTGGTAGATATAGTGCAATAGTACCTGAATTCAATTCTTGGATATTGGTGGGAACATGCTGCTATGGTGCTATAAACCTGGGCCTTTCATATTGCACAGAGTTTTCTCCTTTTGCATGTTTCTAGTGTAGGCAATTAATTGACCATTATATGTAAGAAATGCATGTTAGGTACTAATTCTTTGTTCTGCTACCCCTAAAATCAGGTTTCTCCAACTCCACGTTTGCATTTCTTTAAATGACCATGGGTGAATTGTTTATAGCCAGGAGCTCTCCAGTGCTGAGTCTGTGCCCCTCCTCTTATTATCCCATGCCTGTACTGCTCTATATCACGTACTGTGTCTCCACTTCTCAGTGCCTCTGCTATCGTAGCATTCCTCTACACTGCATCATTATCTAAGTGTTGAAAATATCTCATTCTACACAGAATAAGTGCTTGCTACTGTGATTTTACCATAAACAAAAGCAAAAAAAAATTACTCAGATCTGCTGAATTGGAAAAATTGCTGTCACAGCTAAAGTAGGTAAGACAAAGCTGTTGGAGGGTCAAGAAAAGTTCAGAGGGCAAGCCTCACAAGCCTCAGTCCTGAGGCATTGCAAACTTGGTGCAAAACTAATGACCCCTTATGCAATGGCAATGCTATATTACAGGGCTACATGGTTATAATGCCTACATGTGCACTTGGAATATTAAATCCCATTGCAGTCTACGGAGAAGTAGTCAGTACAAGCAATGGAGCCTTGAAGATGATTCCTTTCATTCTGAAGTAGACTTCTTAGCGGTGGGTCATCCTAGTTGCTTTCTAGGACATAATGGAGCCTAGACACCTAGTTCACACGTAGGCATAGGTAGGAGGCTAAATTTAGGTGTCTCAAGCTTTGTCTCAACTCTCCTGATGCAGCTGAAAAGTCTGACTCCTGGATTAATTTTGGGTTCACTCTTTCCCATTCTCCTTCTGGCCTAAGGCTTCTACAGGGTTCAGCTCTAACAAGAACAGTGAGGAAAGGAGGTACTTGGGATTCATTAAAATGTAGGGAACGTTCCTAGGACATGAGTAATGTAGAGCTAAACCCCTTCAGATTATTAGCTTCCTGAATGCTCTCCAATAGAGGGGCAAAAGAGGGAAAGCTGCAACAAACAATTTCAGTTGAAATTAGGTATCAAATCCCAGGAGGAACATTGGCTTCCTAAGCTTTCCATAGAAAGACTAGACATGGTCACTTAATGACTAATATGCCTCTGGAGGCACCCTCACTTCATCTTGTACAGTGCTGAACCACCCTGAGAAGTGAGCAGATGCGATTGGTGCTCGGGACTTTCAATAGATAAATCACAGGTAAACTTGGTTCAGTCTTAGATTATGTTGTGCAAGTTCATACAGGAATTCAGCCCTGGAAAAGAGGCTTGCCAACTGGCTTAATCACAGGAGAGTTTTTGCATATTATTAAACCTAAAGTATATGGTTTATAGAGAGAGGTTTAGTCATGGCACCTAAGTCAGATTTCTTCTCAAACTAGACTGTCTTTCTGCTGAGAATTGCCTGGGAAACTCATCTTCTAACTAAGCACCTTAATTGAGAGACTGAAACTAAGGGGATTAAATCCCTCCCTTGACCTATGCCTCTTAGCAGTGTTTATAGAATAAATCCCAGGCTTTAGAACTGTTCCACAGTTATTACATACAAGTCAGTCCCCAAATATATTCTACCTGTTAGTCTTTAAAAGTGGTATGGTTTACAGTCTAGGGTATCCAGGATTTGCTGCATTTTTTTAAAGCTGTTACTTCTTAAAAAATAAAATAGAAATTTGCTCTGAAAAAAACCATTCTATTGTTTTAGGCACTGTAATAAACTGACATAGACAACAGACTTAAAAGCTTACCTCTGATCAGATTGTTGACATAAATACTGTAAGTTTTCAAATGAAAAAAGAAACAAATATTGGATGTCATATATTATCCCACAAAGTCAAGAGGAATTTTATTTCATCCCCATGGCCATATGAGAATATTAAAAGGCTCATGAAAGCAAAGAGAATAATCTTTAAGAAAAGGAAAGAAGAAAAACAATGTGAAGAGTTTATTTCAGCAAAATAGAAGGATAGAAAAATCATAGATGTAAACCAGCTAATTGAGTTTATATGAAGAAGGGAACAGATTAAGATTTAAATCTTATCAGCTATGAAACTTCATGAACAATGCTAAACTTTTGGAGAGCCTGAAAATCATTTAAGCATCATTTAAGAGGCATCAAGGCACGACTGAACATTTTTAAAGGAACTATACTCTTGTTTTGAGATTGCCTAAGGTTTTGTCAAGTTAGGTTAATCATCAAGTTAAACAGAACTCAGATTCAAATGAGAAGGTTCCCTGAGAGTATCTCTAAATCACAACAATTCCTCTTTCAACACAACCACTCTAAGTTTTGTATCCACCTAATTTCCTATGCATGTTAAATTACTTAAATAATTTTTCCCTGTGATAGCAAAGCTATCATATTTCCTTTGCTTAAAAAATCAAAGAAGAGTATAAAGAAGGTTTGTCATGATTACCTTAATTAAAACAGTTTAATTTTGTTTCATTGTCCATGTACCTGTTTTTCTGGAGTAATTATTAGTCTTACTGATCATTACTGACAATATATAACTAATGTCTATATGTATTTAAAATCTGGTCTCATCTAAATTAGTAGCATGGTTAAACAATCTTTTTCAAATATAGTTTCAATTTTTTAAGTAAAGCTAATAATAGATTTTATGTCATATAGGTCATATAGCCACATATGAAACCTGGAATTATTTAATTTGAAAAATGACAGCAGGAATTAAGTAAAAGAAACCTTTTCTTTACTGTACTGAGGAACAGAAACACCTGAATACATTTCATTTTATCTGGAATACATCAGAATTTTTAGGTGGAATAAGAGAAGTTGTTTGAGTTGAATGAGTTTTCAAATAATTTAAATATCATTTAATGTAACAATGCTGGCAAACCTTTGGGAATATCTTAAAAGGTAAATCTGCATTCATATTTTCCTAGGAGAAAGGGGAAAAAATAATCTAGAATATTAATGAAATAGAGTCCAGTTTATTAGAAACCCAAGAAAAAGGACTATCAGTTTGTGATTTATCAGAAACTAACAGAGTAAGCAGGTATTACCAAATGATCCCTTTATCAAGTGATTTATATGTGATGAGTGGTTTTGTTCCTTACAGTAACACTTGATTTTATATTAAATATTTTCCTAAGGGGAGAAAAAAAAATAAAGGAAAATGTTAAAATTATAAGGGCATGGTCACAAACATGCTCACTTTCAGTTGTTACATTCAAAAGCAGTTTGCAAAACAAATTGTTATTCTAAGTGTTTCTGTTTTGGTTGCCCCAGGTTATTTGAAAGCCAGCCCAAGAAGTSTATTACATTTCACTTGAGTATGTCTGGCAAGATAAGCAAAATAGTGTTAAGTGGCATAAATTTTCACATTTTATCCTGGGCATATTGAAAGTACTTAAAGCTTTTCTTAAGTAGAGATTTAACAATTCCAGCCACAATGTTTTATTTTCTGTTGTGTTTTGGGTTTTTTTTTTCCCCCGTTTCAAAAGTGTCCTGTCCCTCACATGCCTTTCTTCCTACAGATATTAAGCTACGTCCTAACTTTGATAAAAGGATAGAAAATCTCTTTGATAAGAAATAAGTAACACACTTTAATTTCAAAACTACTCAGGTATGGCAAGAAGAGTGTTTCAGTGCTGTGCGTAGAAGGCACTGTGATTTGTACTTCTCTGCAAGAGCCCTACCTCATTTTATATGTTATGGAAATGACAAATGAAAAAGCTGATCTATCTATATATTTTCTTTCTCATTATTCTTTGTGTTTCTGCACCAGATACTGAAAATCATTTAATCCTTGAGCAGAATGAAACCATCCACTGAGAATCCTTGCTCATTCAGTTGATAAATCTGCCTTTTGACCGGAATCTAACTGAAAAACTATATGCAGGATCAAAGGCAGTTTGTGATCAAAAGAAAGATAATCGCAACTCACTCATGCGGTCATCAACATATGAGGGATCACAAAAACCCTCTGTATTTACTACTTTAATTGTGCCTACTTTAACTTTGATAAATTGACTCTTTCTTTTTGCCTTTTAGGGATTTAACGGTTTTGGGGTGGATTCCTTATATTTGACAGACTCTCACCTTAAACTGTGTGCTATTAGAATAATGTCTACCAGATAACTGCAGGGTGCCCTCTATTCTGCAGTGTGTGAACACCATAAGCTGAGAGAAAATTTCAGAAAAGTTCTCTATGAGTTAAAAATTTTTTGAACAAGGGTAGCAATTTTCAGCATTTATTTTCCACCTGGAATATACTTGGAATCAAGAAAGTAAAAGAAAATTACTTGTAGACAAAGATAAAAATTCAGATGAAAGTTAAGTTTAACAAAAAGTGAACTATCTGCAAAATATGTCTAGAAAATTAACAAGTCATTCCATGTATAAGAACAATTGTGCTCCTGGTTTTCAATGGCTCCCACTTCTAATAACTAACTAGATCATTAATCTTTCTCTCTTTAGGGTGTAAGCTGGGTCTTTTCCTCTCACTTGTGTTTCCACAAAACTTGTAAGAAACACTTATCTTTTAACTTCTACCAGTGGATCACATTTTGCAAAAGATTACCAAAAYGCAAAAGTTATGAGGAGCACATTCACAAATATGTAAATACAGGGGATGATGGTATAAACCATTATTAATAAAACCAGCTAAAAACATTGACATAGACCTGCAGAAGTAGATTTGCTAGAGCAACTAAGGAGGCTGGAGTTCCCACGTCTAAGCCATCACATGTGTTATGTGCTCTCAGTCATGCCTGACACACACCAGCAGAGTGTGCAGCGTGTCTCTACAGCAATCTTTACCCTCAGGAACACTCTTACAACACTGTATGGTAGCATTTATGGAGGAATTAGCCTGTTAACTCAGTGACCACTTAAAGRTTCTACCTAGAGAGAACTCTCATCATGTAGCTCTGATGTAAGGCGTCTGCAACTTCTTTTCTGAAAAATATTAGTATTTTTGAAAACTAGATTTTTTTTTTTTTACTCATGTATCAAAACTTTCAAGAAGTTAAAGTTTTTATGTAAAAAGGAGCATGATGTGAGAGGAACTTTCCAGGGATAAACAATATTTTATTTTAGAAAGAGAAGACACGTGAAATTGGTGCTCAATAAAGCATCTCTCCTGGCTCAACAAATAGTGTCGAGATCTTGTTAGATCTAAGAATATAGCAGATAGAATGTATTCAAAGAAAAATTAGATTTTAAATGTTGGGGTAGTTGGGGTTTAGAGAAAGTTTAAAAGAAAGGGTATAAGTCRTATTTTTAAACCACGAGGCTACTTTTTCTCTCAGAAATTAATATTTGATGACATTTGAGGTTTACTTGATACATTTTAAGCATTGCCCTAAAAGCTCATTATCTTTGCTCAAATCTAGTTTAAGCCACAGAACCCTAAAGGTTGCCTAGTTTCAATTGTCTCTAAAAGTTAACATAATTTATTATGTCTACTGTGAAATGGCTAACTTACACATAAGAGCGCTCTATTAAATGCACTTCTATTGTCAAAGTCAACTGCTTCTGGCAGTGGCATTCCTGAGAAGCTACTGATCAAAAGGTAATGAGAACTGACAGGCAACATCACAAATGCTCCATTGTAAACAGACTGTTAGACTAGGAATTAAGTGAGCAGTACTGATTGATTGTTTCTGCATTAGTGATATCTAGCAGAAAGAACAAGGGTTTCTTGACATTCACTTGCACATTATGATGACTAAACCTGCACATTAAAACATATTTCCAATATCCAGTTACTCTGAAATACATGGAAATGGGTACATAAATTGCTTTCAAAATAAATCTGAACACCATGGCACCCTAAACCACAAACTTATGAGTGATTCTCTTGCTGCACAGTTATTACTGTATCTGTATCAGTTAGAGAACCCCAAAAGAATAAAATATGGGAAATAAAAAGATCTCACAGATGGGACAATATCTCACTTCAGTGCAATTCTTTCCGCACTTTCAATACGTTGGTTTGACTGATGGTTACAGATCCAGCTTATAAATGCCATGTTATATTCCTCAATTAGTGAGAAAAAGATAGAGCTCTCAATTCTGGCAGTGCATGTCTGTAACTGCAGGGATCAATAGAATCATTTGAAGTGTATGTGCTTGGATGGGTCTGTGACCATTACTTTTTGTCCTATTCCTTGTGGACGCAGCAGTCTATTTTCGTCCTAGTGACAGCCTTTAACATACCTGATGATCATTATCATGTCACCCCCTCAGTTTTTTCACCTATTGTAAACAATCCCAATTATTTCAACATTTTCTCATTTCTTTGAACAGCCCTGTTACTCTCCACTGGACTGTTTCCAACTCATTTAATGTACTCAAAGGCCTGGTGCTTTTCCTTGAATTTTCATATCCTTTACAAACTGGTTTACATTTTTCTCATCCAGTGTCTAAATCTTTAATTACAAAACTGAGTAGTAGGAAACCTGGAACAGACTCCTTGACTGCCTTGCTTGATACAGCTTTCAGTTTGAGGACTATGTGTTCAACATTGTTTAACCATCTACGTACCCTTCTATTATGGTTTCATCTAGACAATGTTTGCCTGACTGGTCTATGAAAATGTTAAAGGCATTCTGATCTCTGATTCTGTATTAAGATGTGACACTTGCTACTCTTCTCTCACCTACAAGAACTTTTGTCCTGTCATAAAAAGACATTAAGCTGTTTTGATTTGTTTTGCTCTTGACAGATGCATGTTGACTGTTAAAAATAGATGGTTTCTTTTTTTGTTCCAGGTTTTCTGGGTATTTTTTGTATACTGAGGCTAGGCTGAATTAGCTACAATTCCCTGATCATCTTATTTTTCTTTTTTTTTTTTTCCTTTTTTTTCTTTAAAGACAACATATACAATTGTCACCTTCTAATTTTCTGGAATTCCTCCTTTCCTTCACAAATTCTGATTTTTTTTGTTGAAATATTCAAGAATGCATAGTTCCTTATGTAGCCTATATGAATATCTATAGGTCCACTTTGTCTGAGAGCTTTTAACCTATCTAAGCATTCTTATCTTTGCTTTAGCTTCCACATTTATCCATGCCCTTAGTTGTACTAAGCTTTTGGTCACAGCTACTTATGTTAATATAAACTGAGCAAGAAAAGCTTCAAAAACTTGTCATTCCTGTCATCATCTATCATCATCCTTTCATTTTCACTGAGTACCTTGCAAAGGCTTTCCTTGGTTGTTTTCTACGAATTTATGTATGGCTTTTTTTTTTTTTGTTACTCTGTTTCACAGTGGTTTATTCTGTGCCTTATCCCTCCTGATTTTGTCCTGTCATGCTATAGCAGTTTGTCTTAATCCTTAGTAATCTCACAATTTTCCGGTTGTATGATTCCTTCTTGAGTTTCAGATCATTGTAAAGTTGAATTTAGCCAGATTAATCTTTTAGTAAATTTTATTCCATTTTGCCTTACATTTGGTTTTGCCTCACCAAAATTCCTTTCTCCTCAGTGTGTTTTTTCAGAACTAGAAAATCATTTATCAAAAATCCCCTTCATAATTCATGTGTAAAATGCCTAATTAGAGCCATAAAAGCAACTGTAACTATGACATTTCCAGCTTGAGTACTTGCCCTTACATGACTGAGACTATTTGAGGAGTTTAAGTCAAATGTTATTGACTCTAGTTCCCTTAGTTCCCTTTTTTGTTAGTAGATTCAGAAAGGGCAGTAGCAGTGTTTATAACTCAGTTTCCTTGAGAGTGAAGATGTACTTATGTTGATCAACATAAGCTGGTTAAAAAATATGCTGTTTGTTTAGTACACATTCTCCAGTTTAAAAAAAAAAAAAAAAAAAGTCGTGCACAAGTCGTCCTCCTTTGAGCCATTAATATCTTCCCCCTCTCTGCTTGTACCCTGCCTGCCTATTACTCTTTGAGTGTAATAGCACAACACACCACATCACAACATAACCTGCCAATAAACAGAAGAAATGTGAGTCATACATGATTATCACTTCCACAACTGTTCTCACCGTTGAGAAAGATCCAGTTAGTTGTCCTACAAAGAGCTGGAATTTGCTACTCATTGCCTTTATAATTCAGTCCTAACACTATTATAAGTGTCAGTATACTTCATTTACCAGGACTATGTAATCAACCACACAGATTCCTTTCTCTGTTTTAAGGATTCTGACTGATATATCCAAGCTGTGACAATTAATAGAACCCATACCTGCATTTGGTACCAAAAGCTAAATAACCCCATTTCCTAAAAAAAGGAGCAGTGTAGTAGTTGCATAATAAAGCTGTGAAAGGCTTCACTCAGGGGTGTGTACACATATTAGAAAAAATGAACAAAACTAGATGTTGGACTTGTCAAAGAAATCTTATCAGCTAAAAGAATTGGTTGACTGAGCTACTGACTGGAAGGGATGAACCAAGTGGGGTGAGGATGACTGAACCTACAATGTACATGCCAAGAGAACCCCTTGCTGTCTTGTGGGGAAAGGAAACATATATCATCAACCTATGCGGGTAAGTCACTGATTAATAAAAATACAATGAGCCTCAGAAAATAACCTCTCCACCCCACAGCAAAAATAAGATTATTTTGTTACTCATGGACACAGGTAGTACAAGGTAATTTGAGTCAAAAAGTAAACAAACTGCACAACAATATCACGTCAGTGACTACAGTAGGCTTAGAAAGAAATTAAAATAATTATGTTAAAAGTAATTCCTCCTCTGATATGACTCTTTCTGCATGGCTTAAAATTCTAATACTTCTAATGCTATTCTTGTTTATTCTTTTGTAAAAAATAATCCTTCTGGCAGTACTCAGCTGGCTTTCAAATGTAAATCAGACTTTATCAAGGTATTCTATGTCAAATATATTATTTCTCCTTTTAGAGGTATGCTTCTAACTCCGCTTCAGCAGCTTGAACCAGATTGTATAATTAACAGCCTTTCCCTGCATTTCATTTTAATCTCCAGTGCTATCAGCGCTTTAAGCAGTGGCAGCCCCTGTTCACACACATGAGTTTAAAATAAAAAAAAAGACACCAAATCTCTTAACTATTTATGGAATCTGTAGCCATTAAGACCACTTTCAGATTTATTTTCATGCTCTAATGGAATTATAGACTTAAGTGGAAACAGACATTTTAGATTTAAAAGAGAGGCCTGGCGCTCAGGTATTTGAGTATGAAATTCATAGTTCCTCCAATTTGGGTCATCTTGGGCTAATGTAGCTGGAATGAGTCTCCCTTACACAACTAATAGATGATATCTGCTCTATTCATTATTCCCCTGGACAGACCCAGCAGGATATATTAATATCAGAGAGGTCCTAGAACTACCTCTTTGTCTTTTGGTAAATTCAATTTATACCAAAGCACGCATTCAATTTTTAAAGTCATATTCATCCTCAAAAAATAAGTTGAACTTAGTAGGGTATACCTGTCTAGAACACTGTTGCCTTCTACTGCAGTATATAGCTTCACAGCTTTAACATTGAATAAAACTCTTGAGATTTCTTGGCAGGCATTTCTTCTGCTTTCTTGGATATATGTATTTGAAATATTTATTTCACCTTAGAAAAAGTTTTATTAAGAGTTCACAGTCTTCTCCTTCCCCCACCTCATTATTAGCTATTGAACAGGCAGTATCTCCAAATCATGCATTTTTCTACAAATACAATAACATGACTACGTAGCTGTACAGATTGTGGATTGAGTTGACTGTATTGATAAGGAGCTTAAGAAAGTAAGACCTTTCAAAAACAATTTAAATAGCAACATTTTAAAATGTTAATATTTCCCAAATTTTTTGAATTTCAGTTTGTGGAAACAATTTTGAAGTGAGCGCTGTGAATACAACTGGCATTAAAACTGATTACACAATACTTAATTTATGTATATGCATATAAACACAGAAACCTATACAACCACAAAATTTTGAGTTCGCCCCTGAGAGAAGAAGAATTTGCAAATATTCTACTTTTAAATCTTGACTGTTTAGCTAGACAAGATAACTGGCAGCTGCTGAGGATGCTGGACTAGTTAGCCAAAATACTCAGGGCGTTTTCTTGCACTCTATTAGTCAATATAATTTTATACTTGTGTAAAGCATTAACTTAAAAATTGATTTACTGTTTCCTCTAATGTTTCCTAATGAGCACCTGTAACTGACACAGTTCCCGCTGTCTTGCATCGTGCTTTGTCATTTACACCTGCTGTTGGAGATACAGCACTCCCTGATAAAGTAGAAATAGGTTTGAGGTGACTGCATTTTCTGGGAGTTTGTATGTCATTAGGTGGCAATATGGACTTCTAGGGACTAAGGAATTACTTTTTGACTTCAGTGGGAATTTTATCTGGAAGGAATGCAGTGCCATATCCAGTGTGTYACACTGTTGTAGGTTGCCTTGCCCCTTTTGTTAACTGAGTTGTAGATGTAGTTTGCAGGAGAGAGAAAACTTGGATGAAACAAAGTCTTGTTTTTGTTGGGGAGAATGTGCCTTTCCAACTTTATGGGAGACAGGAACTTTGGATTGGAGCTCAGAATGCATTAAATGTTTGATGAATTACAGAGAAGTGCTATTACCCATTCGTTCAGATACTTCTGAAGTTATAATAATGCATTATGACTAAAATGGTTGAATTACCTTCCTCTTCTTTTTTGACAGATATTCATAGTAGATCATGTTGATGATCACACATATAAGGTAAGATAGCTACTGAAAATTATGGGGTTTGTTTTTGTTTTTGTGACTACTGATAGTAGCCTGTAGCACAGGCTACACAATTATTTAAATTTTTCTCCTTTACTCTAAAGGCAATGTTATTGCAAAGCTGTTTACTGGGGGAAAATAAGCAATCCTTCTCATTAAAATATGTGCTTCAGCAGACTGGATTTTCAATTTATCCAGGGCCACTTTACATTTTGCAGAGCTAACTTCTACAACAAGGAAAATATTTGATGCTCAAACAGACTGTCACATGTTTCCATGGAAACCATAACCCTTAAGTTCAAACAATTTGTAGAGAAAGCTAAGCATTGTATTCCAGCTGAAGAGAATGGTCAGAATATCTTGTTTTGCTCAAATACATATATAAATGTACTATCCCCTCTCTATATAGAAATGGATGTTAGCATGATTAAAATTCCATCTCAGCTGAAATTAGTAAAATATAGCCTATGATGTTATAACTCAGAGTCAGATTTCATGTCCTTAATATGCAAAATAAGTAATTTAATGGAGTTATGAGTATGCCAAACTTAAAGAATCAGATAAAGTGGTCTGCGAAAGGCCTAAGAGATAAACTGTATTCAGAAAAAATTTGAGAAGTCTACAAAAAATATTAAATAAGTATATAAGGACATGTAGTCAGGGCAGAAGAGGAAAAGGAGAAGAATATCTATCTAGAAGAGAGAAATGGGAGTTGTGGGGAGAGTGGGAGAGAGAGATATAGCCATGAGCAGTGGGGAATTGCTTTCAAAGGGTATTAGATATTGACATCTATTTTCCTCTGTGAACTAAAATAACAACACCTTGGTGAGTTTAGGGAGAAGAAATAGAAATCTCTATGCATGTTACATAAACACTTTTTGAAATCTTATTTTCTCTCTTTTTTTTTTTTTTTTTTTTTTAAAACAACTCTTTTGTGCAGATTATTGTTGCATGGGCAATTTCACACAGATTTAAACTGAAAAATAGTTTTTGATCCACAGTGGCCCAGTAGCATATTGGAGCTTGTTTGAGATTGTATATACATATTTCCACATGGTCACCTCCTTCTGTAAAAAAACAGTTCTTATTTGGGATACCTAGACCTCTGTTGGGTATGGTCAAAGGGTATGACAAAGCTATTCGAACCAAAAGAATCATTGCTGTCACACCACAGCAATCAAATGTAGGGGAAAAGTCAGAAGACAAAGACAGCTGTAAAAATAAGTATTAGCATCAGTCAGAAGGCTGATCTGCTCACTACAAACAGATTTTTTTTCTGCTTCTACCTTTTCAATTGGCTGTTTGAGAAAAAGAAGGCATTAGGATTTTTTTCCACCAAATTTATGTGTATCTCTATGTTACCACTGTATGACAGAATATGGGGCTACATGAGAAACACTGATTCGGTTGGTAAAATGGTTTAGGGATACTTTTGTAATCACAGAAAAACTCTTTTATGATAAAAATACCCAAGAACTATTGCAGTCATCAATGCCAAAAACTCAAAATAAACTGCCTATATCCACCTTAAATTAAAATGAAAACTGTAATCTTTCTTAGCTTAGATAACAGATGAATTTTCTTTCTTCTATGTTAAGGTATCACAAATTGAATATTTACTATCATACTGGGCAATTACAGATTAAGTTCTTCTATATTCTAATTGAATGGCTTAATTTGCTCTTTTTAGGGTAGTGGTGACATATCTCTCGCTCTTTACTCCTCATGAGGAGTGCCAATAGATTTATTGCTTTAACTGTTCAATTTTCATAGGTATGTGCATTTTGACCTTTGCTATTTTAGTAATTTTCTGCAGTGATATGCTTCTGTGGTTAATTATGCAAGTATTCATAGAATCATAGAATCATTAAGGTTGGAAAAGACCTCTAAGATCATCGAGTCCAAACGTCAACCCAACACCACCATGCCCACTAAACCATGTCCCTAAGCGCCTCATCTACACATCTTTTAAATACTTCCAGGGATGGTGACTCCACCACTTCCCTGGGCAGCCTCTTCCAATGCTTAACCACTCTTTCAGGAAAGAAATTTTTCCTAATGTCCAATCTAAACCTCCCCTGACACAACTTGAGGCCATTTCCTCTCGTCCTATCGCTAGTTGCTTGGC
>JAYKAV010003134.1:84720-112399 GCA_035582835.1 Phoebastria nigripes | reverse complement strand
AGAGCCTTCCTACCCTCGAGCAGATCAACACTCCCGCCCAACTTGGTGTCGTCTGCAAACTTACTGAGGGAGCACTCAATCCCCTCGTCCAGATCGTTAATAAAGATATTGAACAAGACCGGCCCCAAAACAGAGCCCTGGGGGACACCGCTCGTGACTGGCCGCCAACTGGATTTCGCTCCATTCACCACAACTCTCTGGGCCCGGCCGTCCAGCCAGTTTTTTACCCAGCGMAGAGTACACCTGTCTAGGCCATGAGCTGCCAGCTTCTCTAGGAGAATATTCTTTAATGATGGTGTTCTGAGAAACCACTAGATGTCTGAGGGACAGTCTGTTTCCCGTCCCACGTCTAGCTGACATCTAACTGTCAGTGACAGAAAAAAAAAAAAAAACAGAAAAAAAAAGAAAAAAAAAAAAAGATACTGAATGAGATCTTAGCAGGAGAACTGATTTCTAGGCCAGGGAATAAGATTTCTAGGCCAGGGAAATGAGACATGAGACCTAAATGGAGAGCTGGAGGTCCTGAGGAGATTAGTGAAGGCAACCTGAGTGCTATTCATCTCATAACAGATGCAATAACTCCAACACAAAGAGAGGATCTCTGTACACAGTGTGTTTAATGCTCTTCTTAAAACACTGCCAATAAAAAGTATGAAAATCAAATAACCGGTACAGGGCCTTTCAGAGTCAATAGCTGTTCTTTGAATATAAACATATTCAAAGAAACATATGTAAAAAAAAGAATATATTTAAGAAAGATTTAAATGACAGAAGAATTAACAAAGACTGTTTTATCTATGTACCGAGTAGTTTCTTTATTCAGCCAGGGCTCTAAACACTACTCAGTCCCTGTATATATGTAAGAATGGAATAACTGCTAAGTATGTGAACAATGTTTTACATTACCTGAATGTAGACAAAAAAGCAAACAAAGAAAAACAAAACCTGTATACCAGATCTTAGAAATATATTGTGCAGAATGACTACATTAGCTAGGAAAATACAAAATGAACAATGTAAAACTGGAAAATACTATAGGCAGGTTTTCTATGGGAGGCTAATATCTCTATTATATCTGAAATAGCGTGGAGAAAGATCACAGAAAATCCATCTGAAAACTTTTTATTAAAAAAGACACGTTCATTGTATTCAAAGACAATATCCTAAGGTGGAAAAGGAACCATCCAAAGCAAAATAAGCTTTTAAAATGAAAAGAGGAGTTCTATGCAAATTACTGGAAACTGGGCCTGAATCTTCATTTTGCATTTCCAAAAATTGTGAACTTCAAGAGCAATCCTTCATACTGGTGATATAAGTCAAAAGACATATCTAGCTCTTTCTCTTGAGAATTACTTAAATATTACCAATAATTTACACAGAAAGAAAAACAAATGCAAGGTTTAAAAAACTCTGAGAAAAAGTTTTCTGCTGTACCTTCATCTCATGTGTCTTTCTTCAGTCAGTTTACTAAGAAAATGGAAAGGCAGAGATGTTTTCTGTTTCTGCTTTTAACCCCTCTCTCCCCTGTTGCCATCAGTGAGGAGTTAGTGTAACTGGAGAAACACACAGAATATTTTACTTGTTCTCATGAATCTTTAACAAAATTTGAGCCATGTCCCAATTTTTGTATCATTATTTTGGTTGAGAACCAAAACTAGACCACTGCTTGGATTTTCAAATCTGAGTTCTTTCAGTTAAAAGAAATCTAGTTGTCAGGTTTCTAACTGAGCCACTATGCAAGGACAAAGGGAGGGCATACCCTCCCAAATTTCCTTCATTTCGGTGGTGCTAACATTTTATTCTAGCTCTGGCTTAGCTGAAGTTATCTCTGTTCTCCCAGCCTGAGGAAGTGGAGAATATGTATAATAAAAATCTCAAATTTATGACAACTATTGATACTCATATCTTTCGTTCTCTTCTGCTTTGGTGTTTTAATAATATCCTGAACATGCATTCTCATACCTTTCTAGACTGAAACAGATAAAACCATTATATTTTTGAAGGGTCTGACTGTATTGAGAGTATATTTTAAGTAGAAAAATTCCTTTTTTTCCCCCTTTCTTAATTACAAGTGGGGAGAGAAGAACAAAACAGACAAATAAAAGACTCAGAAGCACTATCACTGTTTCACACTGTTCTGACACATGGATATTTTAAGGCAGATATTTAAAAAAGGACATATAAAATCCCTATACACAAGTAGTAACAGAATGATTATTTTTGTTTAAAGGCTAGAGCCTTCAAATATCGTATATAAGAAGGTATTTGTAATGTTCTGTAGTTCTTAATTATCCCATTTGATCCAGTTGCTAAACAAAATGTGGGGGCTTTTTAGATCATGTCAGCTGCAAAAAGAAATTTATTGATGGGACTGTAACTTTAACAGTGATTTTGTACAACTGTTTTTCTTAAGCAGAATAGGATTAAAACCATTTTCCTACTTATAGCCTTGTCTTTTAAAGACAAAATCTACACTTTACAACTGATTTTCTCTACTACTTCTGAAGCTTTCACACATGTATTTCCTTCTCCTCATACACACATTCCCCAACACTCTTCAGCAGTACACAGTGGAAGCTCCACTGCCCCACAGCATTTACAGTATTTAGCAGTTTTGATTTATCCTTCATTCTTCAGCAATTTATAGTGATCTTAAATGCAAAAGAAAAAGAAGGTCCCATGGGACATGGTGCTGCAATTGCTCCTCTGCCCACTCTGATGAGGTGGGGGAAAGGTTCATGGTGTGGGGCTTCAGAGGATGGAAGCATCTGCTTCCCACACCCCAGTGGGTACATACGGCTGATAAGGCCGGGAGCAGCTCTGGCCTTCAGCTGCTGAATACAGCTCGTCCATCCTCCAGGAGCGGAGTTTTCGCCCTTCTGCCAATGTCTGAAATCCAGCAGTAAATTTGTGTCTGCTCAATGATGAATGGAGGTCAAAGTCTCTTTGTTTCAATAAGGTCTAGCCTAGCTTATAAATATCAAAATTTACGTAAGTGGCAACTGATCTGACATTCTGGTGTTTATTTATTTCACTTACTCAAGAGATGACTCTTTTTTCATTCTTTTTCTGGATCACTCATAATTTTTTGCAACTGACACAATGGGAACATGTTCTGATTTTGTGTGAAGATGTAGGGGAGATTTGTACTGCTACTCATTTGTGAAGAACCTGCTAGCTATTTCTAGCCTAGTGCGTTTCCATCTCTTCAGAGTTAAAATTCAAAATAATACAGTCCATCCTGTCAAACAACCCTTCCTGTCAAACAACTTAAAACATATCTTTGTGACCAGGCAGCTGCAGAACAGCAGTAGAAAAGTAAATCATTTCAGTTATGCTCAAACAGTTCAAGTCAGCAGTGAATGACGCAAAACCTGAATATTTCTGCCTGTTTGATTACACAGAAAATACCTGTTCAGTATTTCTGATTTGCTTTAATGATTCAGCTGGAGTCCAAAATTTGCCACTGGCCAACACCACACCTGCTATGTCTGCTGCCCAATCACTTTCCAAGGAACAGCAGTTAGTAAAACAAACAACTCAATTCATGCCATGTTCCTGGCAACTGTATGAACCAGCATATTTTGTTTTTTCTTTACATTTACATCCTCACATGCCATCTGTGCAATGTGCAGAAAGAGTATGCTGGAGGGGGGCACTCATAGTTAAAGGGAACTTTACAGTTAGGTCTACTGCTACAGTCTTGAAAATTGACTTCCACTGAATTCAGAAAGAAAGAAATTACAGTCTCATACTGACAGAGATCCCTCCTAGTCTTTGGAGGTAAGGGTGAACAAGGAGGCTGTGTCATCCTTTGTTTTAAAAAGAAGGCATTTAGTGAAGAAAGGTGGAGATGAGAGACAACTTCAAGGAAACTTAAGAAAGCAGAAAACCGTAGTATACAGGAGAAGACTGAATAATGCTCTAGGTTCAAGATGCTGACTGAAAGAGACGTACAGTCACTATAAAGTGGAAGTCTCCACTGTCTGAATTTTGTGACCAAGAAAACAGGATTCTGACAACATCTGGTTTGTTTGGTTTTGGTTTTTKTTTTTYTTTTTTTTTTTTTTTTTTTWCAAATGAGAATAAGCAAAACCAAAAGTGCCCAAATAGGCTTTTGCACTCAAAATTTTGGTAGTAAGCAAGCCCATGCTTTAGGCACAGGGCTCCAATGGAGAAACTCTGAGTTTTTGTTGTCATTGAAAGATGATGGGAGAAGGTTTGGAAGGAAACCAGAAATTTCATAGTCTGACAAAAAAAATTCTTAAAAAATAAAGTGCAACACAAAATCTGATTACTTTATAGGTGTTACTGGAACAAAGCCTATGACAATAGCTAGAAGTTTCCCATAAAGGACCAAAGCTGGATATGATCATTTATATCTTTGTTGGACCAACAGCTACAAAATGTACATTTTACAGAGGTATTTTGTGAAACTTTTATTCTCTCACGGTGAAAGATGTCAAAGAGTTGAAAGGCTGACTTAAACCAAAGGTTTTCCCACAAAACAGGTAAGAGATATGGGAAACTTTGCCCAATCTGGAGCCTTCTAACAGAGGTGATCTGTACCAAAGATTAAAAGAACTTTAAAAGAATATAAGGTCACAAACTCCAGTGGAATTGAATAATCGCGATGAAAAACCAATTAGAAATTGGAGTTTTAATAATTAATCATCAGAATTGTCCATCTATGACAATTCTATGAAATATATTTTTCAAAAAGAGATTTTTAACAAGACTTGTACAGTCCTTTTGTACAGTCCTTCTGCATGCATTTAGAAGCTTGTTATTAGTCAGGTGAACAGAAMATAGCAAAGACATAGAAGAAGAGAACTTTTCTTGTTTCTCTTGGTCAAACTAACTGTGGACCTGTAGAGGCAGATGTTACTGGGTGTCCAAACCCCACATTTACCATGGGACTAGGGATTTTCCATGAAGGATCTCCTTAAAAGATGAAGTTTTCACTCACTAGAGGAGAGAGGAGACTAACCACAATGAGATTTACAGCAATTACCTTTCTGTGTCTAATCAAGAAGTGGTGAACTGCTGAGTAACACTCTGAATAGGTGACACATTTATTGTATGGGATGACAGAAATTGCCAATACTGTATGAAGTTATGGGAAACTGTTCTATTAAATGCTGATCCTGTGGAAAAACTGACCCTATCCAAAACTGTCACCCATGCAAAAACTATTGTACAGGGCTTGAAAATGCCACCTGGCAAAATGAAAAGGTCACTTTGCTAAGGTCACCATTGTGTAATGTTATGCATTTTATGTGGGATATGCTCCTTTTAGGTTTAAATAATTCCTAAACCTACACGAGTCCCAAATAGTTATCATCTAGAGCTACTACTTTCCAACATAGCTTAACACTGATAGTGTCTAGACTTATGAAGTAATTTGTAAGAGACGTGATAGTTCCTCAAGCTACAGGTGTCCAGGCAAGGTTGGCAGCCTGATCTCAAAAGACAGAGAATTATCTTGTAGCCATTTATACTGCAGACAGCCACCCTAACACTACTGCTTGTCATGCTTAATCTTTGCATAACAGCCTTGTGATTAAAGCATTTATCTTGGAAATAGAAGACTTGAGTTCTAGGCACACCTTAGCATTAAGACATTTCAGTGCACATACCAATTAATCCCTAACTGAGTCCACAGGGCATTCTGAAAGACTATTTCTAGACATACACAAAAACAACAGTCATGAGATTTTAGACGAGCTGTGAAAGAGGATAACATGCAATTCCAAAAAAGTTGAGGTTCTGTAAACAAAGTATGATATTTAGCATGTTCTTTTGAGACATTTTGGGAAGGAAAGAAGATACCTGTGTAGCCACTTTGGATAACTCTGATGTCTTCAGAGACATCTACTTCTTAATATGGGAAGTAAAGCTGTTAATTTAGGAAGATAAGCAATTATTTTAGGAGTGTTGGACTGTCCCTGTAATAATGTTACTTTTAAAACTTAGATGAAGTTATCCCTGTGTTGAACAAACTGATTAGGAATTTCTAGTTTTAGAAGTAATAGCTCAGATTTTTATTATACTGAAATCCTGTCATATATTCCCTTTCACAACAACCTCCACCTTAAGGGTGAGCAAGACTTTTTTTTTTTGTTTTATGTTTTACTCCTACCGTACTCTTAGAAGATTTCTACAGGTAAACTGACAGTTAAAAACTTTTCTTAATTTTAATTTTACTTTATTAGGGAGCAGTGTTTAACTGTGTAGGCAGTCTCCACCATAGCAGGGATTCTGCGAAAACCTAAAGAGGAACTTTCAGGTCAGGACTGTGGAAGAAGGAAGTTTAGTGCTATGACCAGGGAGGAAAAAAAAATTCTCTTGTTCCCAAGGAAACAACTATACTCTTAGAATCTGAGTATGCATCTTACCATACATATCAAGTTTCCATTGTCAATTTCTTCTCCCAGATGGAACAACATCAGAAAAAACACGTTGTCTAGTAATTCAGGCCAACATGGTAGCAATATGTTAACTATGAAATTATTTCTGGAGCTACATAAAAAGCACTTCACTGATTTTGACTGATTTTGTAGCAGGTATTGAACAAAAAAAAAAAGATTAAATTAATAGCATGAGTGAAGCTATAAACATCTAAGGATAGGTAAGACTCAAGAGAAACTCATAAAGGCTCAAAGCTTACAAGGCAGTCCCAAAGAGCAAGCAAAACCCTAGTGAAGTGAATAGAAGTCTGCACAAGTAGGTGAGCCTATGGAAATTTTTTATAGAGGTAAGGTATCATATTAAATCTACATGAGGGTTTATTAGGGCCATAATAAGTACCATTTTATCTTGTTACTTTAAAGACACTTTCATTTTACTTTAAGTACACCACAGGAGACCTAATTCAATATTTATTGTAAGTGTCACAAATAATTTATGAAACAACAGTTCCTAAGGATTTGTGTAATGTTTAGTGACAACTCTAGGTTATAATCAAGGTGAGTTGTCTACCTTTCTTGTTCTATCATTCACTATTTGGACATTCCCTTTGCCTTCAATGACATTCAAATTAGCCTATAATAGATAGGCTAATTTATTCAAAAAAGTGCCAGGAGCACTCACTATTCAGTTGGCTTTTATGCACAACACTAGGAAAGTTGAGAGAGGATTAGGCAGCCTGTTGTAGCAACAAGTAAAAAAGGCTTTTATTGTATTTATGTAAAGATAAGAAACAACTGAAAAAAATATTTGCACTTAGGTACAAAGGAAAATAAATTTGAGATACAATCCTTCTCCAACTAATTTGGAACACATTTCAGCAACCCTAGTTATCTGTAATCGTTCAAACATGCCTATGCTAAGACCTTGAAACAGTTTTGTCACAATATGCTATGTGTCCTTCAAGAAAAATAACAGTTTTGAGAGGTGGATTGCCAGGCCATGGAATAGTGTTAGAATTTTTCTATACTAACTGAGAAAAATCTTTTTATCTGTGCTTTTCTAGCAAGAACTATGCTTAAGCCTAATTAACTTGAAAAAATGAAACTAAGTCTTATTTGCTTAATTTCCAGCATTTTCTTAGCCATTTTCTCTACATCAAAAATTTACACTGACTTCTGTGTCTGTTTTTTTGAACACCTTAGGATCACTCCAACTTCTACTTCATTTATGTGCATGCTATCTCAAATCACTGCATCCTAACAGTGATTGTCTCCATGAGTGGCCCTTGTGGTCCAACAGTTCTTAAACTTATGTGCACTAGCAAAACATCAACCTTCAAGACTACTTGAACTTTTCTGATCAGATAGGTAACCTGGAAATATCATTGTCTAGCAAAGGTCAGTAGACTTTTGCAGAAATATTTGCCATGTTTTTCTGATTCATCAGTGCCTTGCAGATGCTTTGGGCTTAAAGGCCTACACAAACACAGTTTCAAGTACACCTTTAGTTGGTACCAGAGAGAAAATCAAGTTGGGGGAAGAGAACAAAAGGGAAAAGAAAGAAAATAAGTCTTGGATCTACATCCCTTTAGGTGTTTTAAACACCTAATTCTAGCAGTTTTCATATTTAAGCAGAATATGACACAAAAATTTAAAATGTTACCAGAAAAGGCTAATAAGATCCTACTAATAGTTATTTTAGCTGCTTTCCTAAAGAATTATCCAGATATGTATTTTTGTTTCTCATACTCTCTCATGAGGCTGTTGGCTAAATCCAATGTTTAAAGAAACAAACATGTTTCAGGTTCCAATATCAGTCCTGTGTGAGTATATGCTATGTCTCACCAACCCAACATTTTTACCCTCCTTCATTCTTCAGTGACAGGGAGTGTATGTCACAAAATTAATATTAGCTCCCTTCTTTCTCCTGGATGAACACAATATTGGTGACTGAAGAAAAATTAAAAGTATGTATAAATCCAACATATCGTAACAGACATATCAGAGGCAAGAAAGCAGCTGAAACAGGTATGTTTCAGTTTCACTGCAAGCATGAGTTTTGACTTCTTTTCCGTTCTTGAGAAAAAGATGTTGGAGGAGGCATAGTAATTAGGCAGTCACTTCCAAAAGTGCTACTCACATATAAGAAGTCAACTGGTTCAGAAATCAGCCCGTTTATTTTCTGTCTAGCTATTGTGTTTTCTTGTACAATTTAAGAATGATAGCAGTTTTCAGTCAGAATTTTCAGAAAAATAGGAAGGCAGTAAACATAATTTCCCTTTTTTATAGATGAAGAAATTGATACCCACGGGTCCAAATAATTCTCCGCGCAATCAAGTGGAACATCTAGGAATTGAACCAGTCTTGTCTGTGTTCAAGAGAGGTACCTTTTCTAGAAAATCGAATATCCTGTTTTCATAAATTTACACAAATATATTGGGCTGAACCTGTGTTTTGATTCTCCTTTCTACAAGAATCATGTAGCAACAATGTTGGCAATTTGTTTTTACTATGTGCCTTTGGACTGACTTTAATTATCAACCACCCAAATAAAGAAGTTCAAAGGGGCCCTGCTGTCCTTTGGAAAGGAAAAATGCACAAAGGAACAAGAGAGAAGGTGCCTTAGGAAGTGTCCCAGATGACTATTCCCCTCTGAAGCACCACCACAATTATAGTTGTTAATGTTGGTGCACAAAGACCAATGTCTTTTTAACAAAGCACCGTGTGTACCATACAGTAATGGTAAATACAAATCATAAATGAAGGGGTTTTTGCTTTATGCCAGGCACCAAGGAGCTTCTCCCTGACCAGCAAGAATTAATTGTGGGTTTTTTTTGTTTGAAATGTCTTCTGTAATTCAAGTTATAATTATTTTTTGGAGGTGTAACTCTGTGCTATGAGTGTGTTCATAATAATACACCACCCTTCTGTCCTTTTAGTCCTCGGGATAAGGATGTACCTCTTTATGTGATAAAGTTCTGTCTTCTTTTATGTTTCCTCTGTGCTCAGAAGGTGGCTAAGAGTTGTGGGGAAAAGCATATACAATTATGTGATTGAAGTCAATTCCATAATTTTTCTCCTCACACTCACCATACTATTACTACATTGGTAACTTCTGGTAGAACCAGTTAACAATGTTGTGACAGTGATGTGAGCTGGGCCTCAGTGTGCTAGGATTCCTGCAATGCCTGCTACACTTTTCACAGGAAATATAAGTGGTGATAAAGAAATGGTAATTCTCATAAGATTATATGTTACCAGAGAATAGATTGTGTTTTATATTACAAGGAAAAAAAATTGTTGTCTATAAGATACTCCTTTTCCAAATAGCAGAGGTCCGCTTCAAGCAGAAAGGCAAAAGCATTTATCATATTGAAAAGTATTAAGCAACAGAAATGCAGGGGTTATTGTTAGCTTCCTTCATAACAAAGAAAATGATTCTTCAGGCAATCCTGTCTCAGTGAGGCAGTTCAGCCTAGAGGATTCCAGCTCCTCCGTCCTATGTTCCTTCTACCAAACAACTGAACAAATAGCTTAACCATCCCAATCATGAACCTATATTTAAGTGCAAATATCTAGCAATAACTTTTATGTGTTGGAATTTGCCATGGGATCTCTATAGAAAAGATCTATTCAAAGTATATTTGCAAAGGAAGATTTTACATAAGACGATGGTACAAATTCATATACCTAGCATTTGAAGTACACTACCTTGGCCCAGCCACTAGATTTTTCAACTACTGCTATTTTGGTCTTTATATGAAACTTTAGATTCTTTTATCATTCCTTTTCTTTAAATGTTCTCATGATATCTTTACAATCTATAAAGATAATACATCTTTGTTTTCAACATACTTTATATGCATATATATATTTATAGATGTATATTTACAGAGAGTTTATGTTTTCTCTCTGGGATAATTATACTGTATTTTCCACATAATCACATTTACTTAATTTATTTTCTTAATGTTATCTGAGCCTTGAATTTTTACATTAATATTACTATACTTTTTCAAAGCATATTGTTTCACATGACGTTTTCAAAGAATAAGGAAAATCCAACACTACCTAACTTATAAAAGGGAAGATAGGTTTTGTTATGCACTTTGACAAATTGATCATTTTAAGCACTAACCCCACTCCTTGTATGATCAACACTGTAAATTAGTATTCGTTGTGACTGTATGAACATTTCTTTTTCCTGCATGCAAGTTTTACATAAGATTTTACTAGAGCACATAGCTTCATGGATAAAATTTGACTCGACTTCAAAAGGGCTAAGTACTTTTAGAAACAAGGACAAAATGYGGAGCTTTGATTTTCTAGAAAATCACTGTTGTGTGATCCACTATGAAGAATTATTGACTTGCAGTCTTCATGTTTAAAGTCTTCATAGTCTTTATTTATATATTTGATTCAACATTGTATGTTGTCAAAAGCATCTAATTATTCTGGCTGACACAAATAATGCTAGATAGCAAGTACAACAATAATTTCTGCTTTACAATATTTTTCCATTGTCATTTTTTATATGTGAATATGTAATGCTTATTCGCAAAAAGAAGAACAGTGTAACAAAGTAATAGACAGATTCAACCAAGAAGCTGAACTATTCTAAGTCAATATACTCATTTACAATTCATTAATTGCTTTTGAACAGATTATACTATTCACCATTTTTTTCTACTCAAACTTTCCTTAGAGCTTTTCTATGAACATATTCATTGTAATAATTACATGGCTACAAACTCATTGCAGGAAAAATGCATTCTGTTGCTTGCTGCCAAAACCTACTATTCATGTAGTCAGTGGTTATCTAAGTCATATTATCTATTGGTTGACAGGATGACCTTACTTATATATAATTTCACTGTTGAAATATAATTGAATCAACTAACCTTGTTTCATGAAAAAATGTAAAAGTACTATTAACCTAAAACTCATTTTCTACGAACATCATTTGAAACAAGACTTAGGTCTCATAAATTATTGATGAGAAAGAATAACTGATGACATAAAAGGCCACCTAGTTCATTGAAATGTTTATGAGGAAGTTTTTACTCCTCTAATAATTTTAATTGAAAGGAAATTCAAAAAATACATAGAGACATTAAAAAAAAAGAAAAAGTAAAGAAGGGCTATTCTACTCCCCAATAAAATTATTTAAATTCTATGTTGAATCTGCTTGCTTTTTCTGAGAGAGATTTTAATTTTTCAACAATTAGAAATTATTTCTATTAGGCCTATGTAATTCAACAAAGTAACAAAACATTAAAAAGTCAAAATCAGTATCATGTGGCAACATATTCCCCATCCTATGATAATAGTCCCTCAACCAACCATCCTACCTAAACCCCTCAAAGCAGTATGTTTTTTCCTGTCCTCTTCCTTTGTACAGCAATACTTCTCCTCCCACTTGCAAAATTCTCTGCCTCGTGCTCTCCTTCCTCAAAAAAGAAACCAGTAAGAAATGTGCCCAGTAAATGGCACAGATGCAATTTCCTTCCACTGTTTTGAGAAACAAAAGTAGAGTGACTTACTGTTTCTCCTGTGAGGAACTGAGAAGCAGGGTTAATCTACCAGCTGTAGCACATTTCTTGGCACAATTTGGAAGGGCTGGCCAATGCAGTGAAGTTATTCCCTTACCAACAGCCTTTTTGTTCAGCCAGTTGAGAAGCACACACTGCCTCTCAGTCCTTTGGGAAATCAGATGGTACCCTATATTTTGCCTGATAGCTTAAAGAAAATGGCTTTGGTGAGTATGGTTGGTTAGCACACTCTAGAGAATGCAAGAGAGAAATAAATAAAACAATTTGACACTTTTAGTATTGCCTCCTAACTGTGTACCTATTTTCAGATATGCTGGGAATTTTCCACTTTCCATAAATTCTCACAACATTCAAAGAAAGAAACTTGAAACTCCCCAGATCAGCATCCTTCTTCATCCAGAGATGGTGGCTTTGGGATAAATAGCCCTTGATGGATTTTTCTTCTATGAATTTTTCTGATTGCTTTTAAAGTGCTGATAAAATTTCAATATTCACAGACTTCCATGACTTAGTTCCCAGTATGCAAAGAAATATTTCATTTTATTTTCTTTGAACTTGTCATCTCCTATCATTATTTGATTGCTCACTAATTGTTTTGTGTCTCCATGTCACACTGTTTTATATGAGTCAGCAACAGTTTCTCTCTCCTTACGTTACTTTGCCACGCTGAAGAGTCCTAGTCTACATAGCTGTTTCTGAGAGGAAGCTATATATTTGATCATCCTGACTGCCCTTCTGTTTTTTGAATTTGATTATATTATTTCTGATAAGGGGACCATACAAGTACACATAATATTTTAGTGGTCTTTACAATTTTATTATGTAGTATTAAACCACCTTGCACATCTGGTTCCATATTTTCTGTAAGAATACTTCTTGTATGGACAATAAACTATATAGAAACTGGTGATAAGATTATGAGAGAGAGATGACCATTTTAGTGGAGGCTACTAATAATATATATATATAAAATATATATATATAAAATATACTAATAACAAGAAAATAAGCAAATCTCCATGCTATACAAATGACATCAATCCTATGAGAGCAGAGAGAAGGCTGACATATTTTTTAGACAGATTTCAGTGAACATGTAAAGAATTCAGATATCGAGACTAATAAATAAAAGCATCCAGCTTTTTAAAACACAGGATTAGAATAACGTTGCATGGTGCTTTATTTAATGGCAAAAAAATGGGTACAGCAACTACTTATATATACTTGAAAAGACTGAAATGAGAAAGAAGTATAACTTAGCTTTGTATAAAACAATATTAGTAAAGGAAAATATAGATGTCTACTATGTAAAGTCTATTAGACTGTGAAATAATGCAAAGGAAGTGACAGAAGTATGACTTTCAGTCATGTAAAACTAGACCAAATTATGCAACTATAAATAGAGATGTAATATGAAAGTCGTACTCTTACAGATTAGGATAAATAATTTTTTAATTTTTTTTTTCTATCTCAAATTTCACTGTTTCTGTGAAACAGGAATAAAACAACAATCCTAAACACGCAACCTTTTAATTTTTTCAATGGATGTTTATATTATTTTAGTCTGTCCCTCTTCTTTGTCCACAAACAAAATGTTTAAAATTATCATTAAAATGCTGAATAACTTCTACAGAACAGAGACTAAAAAGCTTAAATCTTTCTGCAGTTGGATTTACTCTCCTTTATTTTTCAGTTAAAAATATTCAGTGCATTTAAAAAGAGAGATTTTTGCCTGTTTTGTGACAGATGCCAAAATAACTATTTTTATGGCATGCATTCTCTGTGTAGATTTAATTTGCCAGCCAAACTAGCTTTGGTGGTGGTGATTTTTTTCATCTATTTGTGTTAATATTCACAAACTGATCAATTTTTTTTTTTTTAGGAATCAGAGAAATTTTTCCTTCATAGCAAATTATAGCCTCTGCTGCATTGTTGTTTTATTGCTTCCACTATTCATCCAAGACTTAAATTACTGTATGACATTCTGTGATATCTATAGAGGGAGCTAAGTGCAAGATGTCTCCTAGTGTGCCTTGACTCTGAACCTTACATCCAGCACTCACAGTATCCTAGACTCTGTTTGTTATCCATCCATTTCATCAATAAAGCAGTCAAGGAGACCAATTCCGTATGTTGAAGTATTCCTTCAGTACAGGGCTCAGTCTGAGACTTTCCAGCTTCTTCTCTTAAAATATCTGCTTTCCTTCTCCTCCTTTCAGGCTCCAAGTTTGGAATACCTTTTTTTCTTTCCCTAAACCACATTTGGAAAAAATAGAGAAACTTCTTTCTCCTCTCTTCTGTGGCAGACTCTTAGCTATACCTGCTTCTTATGACATCCAGTGTCAGGAGGGGAGTAGTAATCATGGGAAGACATGGAGTTTAGCAGAGAATAGATCTTTAAGCAAGAAGTAGCAGTGGCATCAGTGCTTAAAGAAGTGCATTTTGGGCAAGTGAGTAAACTTATCTCTGACAGATTAATTCATAAAGTGTTTTTTGTGGGAGAAGGTGGACTAATTTTTTAGAATAAATAGAGGAAATTGATATTGGAGAGCATTTACATTGGGAGCTATAGGAGAAAATAAAGACTTATACAGAGAAAGGCAGCAGAAAACCTGTAGGGATTGTCCTCTGGACAAGCTCATTAGCTGGAGAAAATAATTCAAATTCAGTGTAATTCATTTTCTGCTCCTCTCCTCTGTGGTATGATCCCAGAACTCAGAAAAATACGTAAAAGCAAGGGACCATGCAGGGCTTTGCACAGGTGAGATATAGATCAGTGCATCCTTAGTTTAGAAAATTAGAGCTATTTCTTGTTTATCTGTTGCTAAACTAAAGCCAAGACTGTGCAGCAGCTGACTGGTGTAAATTTCTAGGCTATATGTAAGGCTTTAATTCTGTCAGTATGAAGTGAAATTAAGTTTGGGGACTTGGTCTGAACAGGGCAAAATATGTTATGTTCCTTCCCATTCGTGCCTGTGCTTTTCCAAACTTCCATCAGGGATGTTAATTTGTGTTAATTGATGCAGCTTTTTCCTGTTCATGATAACACTCATTGTGAATCTCCTTGTCAATCAAAAAGTTCATAATACACCATAATGGAAACTGTACTAAGAATAACCAGCCACTGCTGCAGTTAATATCAGTAGCATTTTCCTATCACGTATGCTTCCTCATGGTGAATTAAAAGCTACAAAAAAATTGCCAGGAGCATCAACATCAAGCGGGATTTCACAAGTTCAGAGAGAAAAAGAAGCCTATTGTTAATGTATAGAACATAGTACTGAAATGGCATCAAACACAAACCAAAACACAAGAGATGATTTGTAAACTTGGGCCACTTTGTATAAAGAAATAGAGTCATTGAAACTTTTCAAATGATTGAATAATACATTAAAACCTAAGTTCACAGCTCAGATAGAAATAAGAGGACTGGTAGGATTTGGTAGCTTTCCATGCTTGTTTTTTTCCCTCTTTCCTGTATAATTTAGTGCTGTGTACTGGAGACAGAACACATTTCACTGACTTTCTGGTAATTTGTCTGCCATGAAATGGTAATTTGAAGAAGACTACTACCTTCCAGGAAAGTTTTTAATGAACCCATGGTGCATGTGTATCCTCTGTCTAAATGGTATTGACATGGATGCCCGTGTGATATTGAAAAGCAGTTTTACAATTCCTGCCTTCACTGCACGGGTGCAACGTACTGGTCTGTATCTCCCTGTGTGTGATATCAAATCTTTGGTCCAGTTCTGGCACATGGTGAGTTGAAACAAAAGAAATATTCACCTGATGGAAGATGTCTTCCCCCTTTTCCTAAAGCTCCACAGATCTATCAGTTCACCTCCTGAGAACTGCCATTACAAAGATGGCCCTTGATCACAAGTCCAGATTTATAATCCTGCTCCGACATCTACAGCATGGCTGTACCACCTTGTAGTTGTGCTTGACCTGCCTAATCCAAGTTTTTAGTCGAAAATCATACCCTTTCCCTGAAATACAAATGCCATCATTCAAAAAAAAATCTTCCGGTGTTTTCCTGTAAGTAGCAGTGGTATTTCCCACTTAAATTACCCCAGCTTTTAGGCCAGGAATTTAGGAATGACATTACATCTTCCTGGACTCACACTCAAAAAGAAATTGAAATGCATCTTGGAGACACCTAAACCATAACCCTTCACTGAGCACCAGTGTCTTTAAAACATGCTACTCTTTCCAGAAGCAGAGGTTAAGGTTACAAGATGGTATGTAACCCATTGCCTCTCCTCAACTCTATAGAGAAACTAAGAGGTCATCATAGAAGAATGCAGGTCAGTAAAAGAACAAAATGCTGTGTTCCAGCCACTGACCTATAGCCCCTCTAAAAAACATGCAAACAAACGTAAAAAAAAAAAAAAATCCAACAGAGTTGAAGCAGTCTGACTTAGTTTTGTAGCTACCAAAGCTACAAGGGCTTGGAAGTCCTTTGGTATTTTTTGGCCTTGACCTGTATAAATACTGGACTCAAGAACTGCTTCATATAACAGCATGACATCAGATGATACAAACTAATGATCTGACAACATGTCAGGGGTTTTTCATCTTTAAAGTTGTACATCCAGACATAACAGTTCTGCTCTGGAAATGATTGAGGGTGCACAGACACCCAAGACTCTTGGAACAGCTGTTACAGCAGGAGAAAAGATTTTGAACTCTCCAACCCTGATTAGTTTACAAGGTTAGAGGAGGAGCATGTGAAACAGTAGGGAGCATGAGAGAACAGAGGACTGGATGAAGTCAAAGAAGCTGCCAGATCTTTGCCCATACTGTTGGAAACTTTTTCAGCTGCTAGGAGCAAGAAGAATAACTAATCAGCTGTCTACTCCCTTCACAAGTCCCAGAGCAGCCTGTGGGGCTGCCACCTGTGCAAAGAAGATGATGACTTGAGCATCCTCTCATTAACCATCAAAAAAGTGTGAAGTAGAAGTCTTCCACTGAAACACCTTTCTGTTAAAAGCTCCTGATCTGACAATATTCTGTGTTTCAGAGGAACATGAAAATTTGACAAAAAATTGACATAGATTAAGAGGAATGTGCCATCAGTGCTGATCTCTCTTTTCCTGCCTTGGGCTTTGGGCAGTATGGGAGGCAAGCTCTAAGAAGTGCACTGTTCTGTGTGATGAGCAACTCCCAGTGAAGTATGTTGAACTGTCAATGCAATTAGCCATATGTAAGTGTGCTGGTTTTGGCTGGGATAGAGCTAATTTTCTTCATAGTAGCTAGTATGAGGCTATGTTTTGGGTTTGTGCTGAAAACAGTGTTGATAACACAGGCATGTTTTCATTATTGCTGAGCAGTGCTTACACAGAGTCAAGGCCTTTTCTGCTTCTCACACCACCCCACCAGCRAGBAGGCTGKGGGTGCACAAGAAGYTGGGAGGGGACACAGCTGGGACAGCTGACCCCAACTGACCAAAGGGATATTCCATACCATATGATGTCATGCTCAGCTTATAAAGCTAGGGAAAGAAGAAGGAAGGGGGGGAGACATTTGGAGTTACGGCATTTTGTCTTCCCAAGTAACTGTTATGCGTGATGGAGCCCTGCTTTCCTGGAGATGGCTGAACACCTGCCTGCTGATGGGAAGGAGTGAATGAATTCCTTGGTTTGCTTTGCTTGTGCATGCAGCTTTTGCTTAGTAGGTAAACCTATTAAACTGTCTTTATCTCAACCCACGAGTTTTCTGACATTTACCCTTCTGATTCTCTCCCCCATCCCACTGTGGGGGGAGTGAGCGAGCGGCTGTGTGGTGCTTAGTTGCTGGCTGGGGTTAAACCACAACAGTGTCACAAAAGTACCTTTCATAAGATGCCAGACTTTTCCCAAGTGCCTGACACACAGGGGAAACTGCTATTAACAAGAAAAACATAGTTAATGTGGTCTGTCTAAAGCAAAGAGTGTATGCAGAATTGTTCACTTAGGGTAAAATAAGCAAAATTACAGGAGGAAAACTTGAAATAACATGGTTGAATAGAAAACCACTATAAAAAGAATAGAATAAAATAAAAAAAAATGGGGTTTGCAAGCTATCATTTAAATGTACTTGCCCTTTCARGAGACTGGGAGACTGGGATATCTAGACACATCCTCTGGAGTGTATTGGGGTGCTCCATTTTATGATTCTTGCTTGCTGATGTCAGCAGTTGTGAATGAAAGTCACTGAAGTCCACTGTAAAGTTTTTTACTGAAGTGGTTATATCTAAGACTTCAGATAGCTAGAGGATATACTAATTTGGAGTTTATATTCACCATAAGAATCTACAAGTCAATCCTTACTTCCACTTGGCAATGTTCTTGGTAGTGGCAGCTTTTAACTCTGTGTGGGAAGTGCAGGGATTTTGAGTGGGTGTTATGACTCAGACTGGGCAAACCCGGGGGGCGGGTCGTAGAGGTTTTGAAATTCCCTCAGGCTAAATTAAGGTGAAACAACACCAAATGATCGATTAAATGTTTTGTTTAAGGTAGAAGCAACCTGAACTTGGAAAGCGTAACAATAAACAACCTGAACTTGGAAAGCATAACGGTAGGCAACGTGGGTTCTGTTGAAACATTTAGGAGAAGAAGAGGAAAGAGAGGAAAAGAAAAAGGAGAGAGAGAGAGAAAGGAGATAGACAGATTTCACCACCCTTGGATCCCGCGATGACGATGACGAATGTGGCAATCCTCTGGTGATGGGCGCGCGCTGGCTCCTTGGGTTGGTGTCTTTTTACAGTCTTGTTTCCACCCTGCCCCGCTACGTCAGTCACGTAGCTTTTGGTTTTCTGCACAGATGCCACTGTGTGTGTGTGGGGGGGGGGTCGTGAGGGGTCTTTCAGGTGGTCTTCGGGTGGTCGTGAGCCTCTTCCTCAGATAAACTCTGTATGACCTTTTGCCAGATATGGTGAGTCATCATTACTTGGCAGAACTCAGAACTGTGCATCCTTCGGCATTCCCTCCGGGTCCTGTGTTAATCAACTTCTCGCTTGCGGCTTATCTTTGTTATACAGAACTTGCTTTGCCACAATGTTTGAGACATCAACTTCACATTAACTCTTTCAGTTTCTCACAGTGGGCACTGTCCAAAAGTATAGCCAGCTGTAGCTGGCCAGTAAATATTGAAGCTGCACTGAAACCTGGAGAGTCTAATGTGAGAATCTGAAAGTGGGGAAACAGCAAGGTGAGTACAGGTGTTCATCTGGATGGAGCAGCCCTATATGTATGCAGGTCATCCACATCTCATTGTAGACCTCATGATAAGCATACACCAAGCCACTGAGGTGTTTTCTCCTTATACAGGCTATTAGGAATGTTTAGGAAGCAAAAATCTCAGGGTTGACAATGCTTCTCAAGTGGTGTAGGACCACGAGACGATGAGAAGTAGCAAACAGCAAATTCTTGAAACTAAAGAGTAAACTTTGCATTTTCATATAGAATATGCCAGTAGTCAATGAGGTCTGAGGGTTGATTGTGGCCCATCAGTCCAGGAATATGGGTAAGCATTGTAAAGGTCACATCCATCCATTAAGAGAAGTCAGAAAAGGAGAAAAGAAAAGAAGCAAAAATACTGCATGCTTGGAAACTGAGTAATATATTCAGGGGTAAAACTAAGTTTACTGACAGTTGATGCTCTACAAAGCCATGTAAATCATATCAGGACAAAGAAAAAGTAATCATGTCCAAATCAAATACTGACGAGGTAGCATAAGATCTTACACAAGACAGTAAACAAAGCTGAATTTGGAGGACCCATTAGCTCCCTTCAGAGTCAGGATAAAATAGTTAAACTAAGAACTCATTCAGAGAAACTGCACATGTAGTTGTAGAAACATGCCAGTCCTTGATCTGCCATCCTTTTGAATAAAGCATCACAAATGCAGAAATTAGTTTGCCATTTCTCCGTGTCTGGAGATAAATTTACTAAGGACAATGTCACAAACTTCTTGCTGAACTTGAATATGATCAACTCCATACACACACAGGCAGTATCAGGAAGTAAAATAAGCTACAATCTGCAGTTTGATAGAACCTTAATATTACATATGGGTATATACAATGTCAGACTTAGTATTGAGCTAAAATAAAATTTTGAACCTGATACCTGATCCCATTCAGGAATGTGGTACTGCGTGTCTAGCAGATGTCATTTTCAAAGACCAAACTCACCTAAGAGTTAGTAAGAGACAAGAATTATTATCCAGTTCTTTGTCATTAGTACAATTAACAGCTGGTAAGAAGATGAGCAGGGGAGTCCGCAGTAAGCAGACAAGCAGAGCACAGAACTAGTATGGTGATCATCAAGGCTCCTGGCTCTACATAAAAAGCGGATTAGACAATATCTAGAAGAGATTCAGGGAAGTTTGAAGGGGAAGCTCCACACAAGGATGACAGCATGATGAATGGATATGTAGTCTTCAGTGATAGATTCAGAGTTGTACCCAAGTATAAAAGAAAGGATTTACCTAAAGTGAATTTGCCCTCTCTGTGGATTAACAGAAATGGAAGTGAAATTTAGATTTCTCTGATTCATAGAGGATTCAGTAGATTATTAAAACAGCACCAATTCATGTCTACATTATTTTAGATGAGAAAGAACAATATTGAGAAACAAGAGCTGATGCGAAGCCATTTGAACACGAATTTTCAAGACACTGTAAGACAAATTAAAAGTGTAATAATCTGTCTCCATTTTTGCAGAAGGTCAGAACAGAAAGAGTTGCAGCACAACAGTGGAATCTGTGGAATTTAATGTATACTCTTGTAACATTTGAAGACTTGAAAGAGTAACATCAGTTCAGAAAGAATATGATCAGTTACTAAAGAAAGTGATGGCATTACTCAAGCAGAAAATATCAAAATCAGCCTAGATACAGTCTGATTCATGGTGAGAAAAAAATATGTAGGATATATACTCATTTCATGGATTCAAGCCAGATGACAGAAAACTGAAGTCCCTGTCATCAATGTAACCTCCACAGGACAAGAAGCATTACAGAAGGTTCAGGATAAGATTAAATTTTGTGCACAGCACATGTTTTGAGAAGCACCTTTGACTGATCCATTGGGACAACTGCTACATAAGAACATTACTTGGCAATGTTCATGACATGACACTGAAGCACTACCCTGTAAGGCATCAGTGCTTAGACTCTCTGACACCAACACGCCAGTCACCATTCCAGTATATGCATCCAGAGAAGATTTTAGAGCTTGTCTGTAAGACAGAAGTCATCTCATATGCAAGACAATTTCTGAATGAATTATGCCCAGACTGAGAACTACTTACCATGTTGTATGTCACAAAAGGTAAGCAAATGGAGAAGACTGTAGTAAGGTCACATCACAATCTATGTAAAGCAATACCATCTAAAAAGTCTCATGTAAGCTGCATCATATTTTGATTTAGCAAAAATATTTGTAAATGTGTGTTATCTCCAATACCAAATTGTGATTTTTAGATGCTACATAGAACTGCAGTAAAACATATCTGAAAACCAGGGGATGAAATTTTACCTCCAATGTGATCTAACTCTGCACCCAGTATAATTTTATGAAACACAGAAAGAGAGATAACATAATTTCAGCTTCACGTACAGTTTTTTATGAGGATTGCCTTCACAGAACATGATGTGCCATGGAACGTAGTGGACTACAGAAGACGCTATGGTATTCTGACTGTATAGAAGGTTTGTTGATGGTAAATGACAGAAAAATTATTCTAAGAATATTGAAAAAAGCAGCACCAATATCAAATCAAAGTGTTTACTTGCCTCATAATGAAGGCATTCAGAAAGCAAGAGCTTGAGTTTTATGCAAAGTAGTAACTAGGTCTGAGACTACAAATGTCAAATAACCAAAAGGAAATGTAATCATATTGCAAGACTGATGAAGTTTAAGAAAGCTGCTGGCATTTTGGCAGGCACTTATGGTGTTATTTTTTCCAAAACTCGTTGCATCTACAAGACAACTCAGCATAATTGGCTGCTCCTGAACTAAAGGCTGCTTTTGCAAAATTGTGTCTTTAAATAATCATGAATTAGACATAAAAGAAGGCTCTGCTACCACTTATCAAATTTGCCAGTTGGAGCCATTAAAAATGGTGGTAATGATGCTACTCCCCTTTGTAAAGAGATTTATGGTGTGTTGATGACAAGTGTCACATTACATCAAGGTATAGTCAGTGTTCAAATGATTGGAAATTTATTATCCATGATATGAAATGAATTGATTTTTAATGGGTAAATTGGTCTTTTTTTTGGATCTGTGTATTTCCTGTTCAGATAGTTTAGAACTACATCCTTTCACTCTAGCCCTTAGAGAATATAAACTTGCATTTAGTTGGCAAAGACCTGCAGAAACAAAGGCAAGAGAGAGCTACTAAGAATTAGAATAAAAACAAATACAAAAGCCAGAGTGACTAGAAGAGCCAAAATGGCTATAGAAAAGAAATGGGGCCAGAAAGAAACTGACTAAAGACCGTTTTTCCCAATTTTGTGATGCATGAGATTGTCATGGGAATATTGTTATGGTCCCATATTCTGTATTAAAACAAAACAAAACAAAAACAAACACCTGGGAGCTGATATGAGACTTACATTCATAAATAATGCTGAAATTGGAGTATATAGGAACTATTTAGAGATGTAATTATACACAGGTTTATTTTATCCTCGTCTCCATATGATAAAAACTCAAACAGGGAATAAGCTCTGTTTCATGTAAAAAAAATCACACTAAAACTTTGTTTCAATATGTGATGTCAAGGGAATGAATGACACAGTGCAGAAATAACTGGATCAGGACATAGAAGTTCATGTCCTTTAAATGCATTTATTGAATAGCTCAGCCTACTGAACAGTTTACTTGATTTATCTAATGATGAAATAATTTTCACTGACTCACTGTTTTTCTCCCAGATTTTGGTGCCCAACTGTCAGCAGCTTATGCGGTCTAGTTCACCCTAGGTCTCCCCTCAGAAGCAGCACAACTACTGATGAAAGCAATTTTAATTAGGCTAACAACAACTTTTTGTTTCCATATATATAACATTTTCCCTTTTGGATGTACTGTTTTTGAATGCAGCAGAGTGAAAACTGAAAAAATCTTTTTCACAGACTTTGTGCTTGACATACAGAAGGGGAAGTAAATCTATGTGTTTACTTTTGTAAGTAGGAATCCTCATACCTGTTTGAAAACTATCTCTGTTAATTGTACATTGGCTGTCAGAACACTCCTTGAATTAGAATTGTACAATCATTGAATAATTTAGGTTGGAAGGGACCTCTCAAAGTCACCTATTCCAGTCCTCTGCTCAAAGCAGATTCAGTTGCACGAGGGAGCTGAGGGTCTTGTTCAGCCTAGGTTTAAAGCTCCAACAATGGGAATTCTGCAGCTTCTCTATTCTAACTTTTCTTTTGATGATTTTTTCCCTAACATTTAATTGGAATTTCCCTTGTTGCAACTTTTGTTCATTGCCTCTTCTCATACTACTTTGCATCCCCTAGAAGACTCTAGATCAATCCTTCTTCTCTAGAACAATCAATTAGGTAGTTGAAGTCAGCAGTAACATCTACCCTCAACCTTCTCTTCTTCAGGCTGAGCAAAATCAGCTCTCTCAGCCTCTCCTCTTGTGGCATGTGTGTGCTCCAGCTCCTGACCATATTGGTAGACCTCCACTGGATTCACTCCAGGATGTCCATGTCTTTCATGTACTTGGGGAGTACATGAGTGAAGTTCAGCCTGGGAAGAAAGGTGGAGTGGGGGGAAAGTGTTTTTAGTTTTGTACTTATTTCTTGCTATCCTACTCTATTATTAATTGGCAATAAATTAAATTTATTTTCCCAAGTCAAGTCTTTTTTGCCAGTGATGGTAATTGCTGAGTGATCTCCCTGTCCTTGTCTTGACCCATGAGCTTTTCCATCTTATTTTTTCCTCCTATCCTGTTGATGGAGGGGGAGTGAGATAGATAGTGGCTTGGTGGGCACCAGGTGACCAGCAAAGGTCAACCCACCACAACATGTGTGAAGGTTAACAGGATGTTTGGTGAGCCACTGTTTGCTTCTGGGACTATGAGGCTTGAAGGCAGTCCAATGCTAGCTGACACCCACTGGTTTATGGAGGAAAGAGTCAATCCCTGCAGAACTCCCTATGGCATTACTGCCATGAAGTAGCATCATACAGAAGAAACTTTTGTTACTTGCAAGTGTTTATGCTTTTCTGTGCATTTCAATATATAACAGCAACACCAAAAATATCTGAAGGCACAGCAATATCATATAAAATACCCGAATGAGGAATCTTCTTTTCTGATGCTCATCCATATTGGTAAATACCTTTAATAGAGATCACTGACACATAAGTCTTTTTCATCAGGAGAAGGTCTACATTAATATTTATATTTAAGAGAACAAAAGGGAGAAATAGAGGAATGATTTATATAAAAAACAAAATACAGATACAAAAATGGAAAAAAATCACGGTAAGAAAAACAACTAATGCATGATGTTGCTACTGCTGCAAGTACCCAGGAAAACACGCCTATCTATCTGATAACAAAATAAATATGGAAATAACAAAGTGAATCATCGGGGAGGGAAACAGTTGTACAAGAGGTAAGAAAGCATCTATGCAAAATAACAACAAACCAACTAAACAAAACAAATCACACACAGACAGTCACATAACTTGCTGCCTTTGAGAAATAAAAAAAAAAAAGTATTCTTGTTCTGGACAAGGACAGAATTCTAGAAATAGGGTACCCAGGCTCCCCAGCTTTATAGGGAGACATAGAAAAGGAAAAAGATTACAATAGAGAAACTTCGCAATCACAGTACGGAAACATAAAGCTGCAGCTTTCTGCCACTGATAGTAATCAATGTTAATCACTAGTAATAATCAGAACAGGCATATTTTCTCAACACAATTGCAGTATATATTTTGATTGGTTTTAGGTTTACTTCTTACACTCTGTGATTTGATCTCATAATTCCTGCTGATAAGAACAGTGTTGCAACAGACTTTTGTGTTTATGACCCTGAAAATGTACCTGTAAGTACAGAACGGAAAAAAAGTAGGAACAGTCATTTAAAGAAATCATCTGTGTATTTTAGTGGGAAAAAAATAAAGGTCTTAAATTAGATATGACCATACTCTTAAAGCCAGAAATCAACTGTTTGTTGATTCCTGTTAAATGTTTATATTTTGGTTATTTTATTATTTTTACATGAACAAAAAAGAATAGATAACCTGTACATATGTTTTGATTTCCTTTGGCCATTTCACATTTATTCATGAGCATAATAAATGATTTTTAAAAAAACTATTACCGAACAGATTAATTATCAGTAATTTATGAATAGAGTTTTATTACACTGATTATGGTTTAATGGATTTTATGGACATAGTTCTACTGGTCAGCCTTTTTTTTCTGCTCCCTCCATCAATTGATTCAGCAAGAAACTAATTCCTTCTGCCTCTACTCATCCCCTCCATAAACACAGTATTTATTTTTTAGCCAGATCATCTCCCTGAACTGGCTAACTGCACATTCACGTGCATGTTAGCACAAATTGGRTGTGGGGAAGTGAAACTGTGCAAATTGAGATTCAGATTGGTTTAAACTTTCATGAAACCCCACCCTAAACGCTCAATAGTGCAAACAGAATAAACATTGTAGTATCAGTATTGCCAAATTCCTCTTTATTGCTTGGTATAATAACTTAGTTCATTTGCTTAGTCTACTTTGAGTACTTTCATCTGCATTTGAGCAGTACCAGCTGGTACAAATATATCTGCTTAACGTTTCTATCAGCTCACCTTGCCCTGGAATTATTACATCTAAGAATATGACCTATGACACGGACAATTCTAATCCAAAATATTCCCTTTTACATGGTCATTCAGGTCTACAGATGCCTCAACTCTAATTCATCTCTTTATTTTAAACTTAAAATATTCTTAGGTACCTATAATTGTGCCTCAACACATCACTAGAAACATCACAGCTTTGAAAGGTCTAGTGTTTAGTTAACACTCAGCTTGACTGGGATTCATAATTCCTCCTTGTGAAGCTTGAGCTGATAGGCATCTCAGAGCACACTTTAATTCAAAGTTCGATTTCTCACAGCATGCAGTGCCATGTGTCTTCTGGAAATGTGGAGTTAACTTTGGCCTTACACTATTCTTATACACGTATAATAGAATTATCCTGACCAGCTTCCTTGCTTTCTTCCTTTAGGGGCTCGTACTTGTCTATCTACTAATGACCCCTGTCTCAACATTCTTAACTCTGACTGTACATTTACCTTTCTCACATTTTAGCAGTTTTCTCAGAAGTCTGAGCTAACATTGCATAGCTTGGCCATATCAGAGCTGGGCCTTGAATACTCGCAGAACAGGGACCTACGCCTTTCAAGAGTTGTGGGGCACCCTGCAGCTGGGGTTGCAGAAAGAAGGGCACAAAGTGTCAAATGAAAGACCAAGTCACCTAGAGCATCAAGGTGGAGTTACTCATGGATCACTATGCCATTTTCAAACATCTGTTGCAGGATCCCATGATGGTCACAGTGACTTGGTGGAATTGTCACCCCTTTTCTTGAAGGGAAAGGATCCCAAAAATGTCTCCAAAACCTAATGTTTCACTTTAAACTAGAACTGCATAAATATTTAAATGGAGAAAAGAATCTGTGAGCAGAACCAGAAAGCAGTTCTACTTTCTGCATCCCTACATGTTCAGCCCTTCCCTCTGGTGAAGAGTGACTGCAATGACTCCCTGACCCAAAACAAACGCTACACAATCCTTTCCAGATTCCTGAAAAAGCTTTTTTTTTTTTTTTCCCTCCATTCTGTGTCTAAGACTTTAGCATGAATTCTCTCTTAGTCTTCACAGATGCTGTACCTAGCAAATCTCCTCCACTGAGCATGCTCAGCTATGGCAAAAATCTCCTTTCATAAGTCTACCTCAACCTTTCTAACAGGCTACCCAGTATTTATCCAGAAACTGAAAGCAAAATCCATAGTTCTATTATGTATCATGCTGTATTTCAAAGGAAAGAAATGAGTTTTTCTCAGGTGCTTAGAAAAAAGAGAGAGTTGTAAAAGCTTACTTTCAAGACAGTTTTAGACTGTGGACAGAAGTATTGTATTTAGCCTTGAAAAGCTCTTTTCGCCTCAAAGACCAGTCACTAACCTCAGTGTCTTTTATCAACTGCCTTTAACCACGGTGCTGTCTTGTAGATCTTACTGCAAGGTGTTACTTCTCCCCTGCACTGCAGAGGGGTTTTGGTGCATAAAATTGTGTTCCAAACTGCACTACGGCTAAGCTGATGCTGTGACTAACCCTTAAAATGCTCAGTCTACTCCCAGGCCCAGATTTAAATGCTGCCTGCACTGTTATGTTTCTTTCAGCTGCAAGTACTGCTGATAAAGGTATTCTTGGGATCACTTCTATTTAGAAACTTAAAATTATCTGTATATTCCTCTCACAGTGAAATACAGAATTACTCCTCCAAGGCTCAAATTCTAGTCTCAGATTGACTGTATATATTTCCAACATAATGTCCCAATATTTTTGGGTTTGACTATGGATAGGTAAATCTCTGCTTTTCTACTTTTATATTTCAATTTTATGCAGCCTCATCAGCCCATATCACATTAAAAATGTATATACTTGCTTGTTTTGTTGGTCTTCATACTCTCTTTCTCTGCC
>JAYKAV010003134.1:65714-76577 GCA_035582835.1 Phoebastria nigripes | reverse complement strand
TCCTTCTTGAAGAACGTCCAGCCTTCCTGGACCCCTTTGCCCTTCAGGACCGCTGTGTTACCTCTGTTCATAAAATCTAGTCAGCATAACTTTGGTTCTGAATATTTACTAGCAAAAAAGCACCTACATAACACGAGTAGAATCCAGCCCTCTGAAAGGTTTGTATCTCTGGTCTTACTAATTTCCACATGTGGTTTACTGATTGAGCCGACAGACTCTGGCATAGAAATTCCAAAAAGTAATTAAAATTATGAATAAAACTGAAACTGCAATCTGATTGATGAAAAGATTCTAAAAACAATTGCTAGAATTGTTATACAGTAGTGTAAACCTCTTAATATTTGACCGTTAAGAAAATTGTTCAGAAGGGAAATAGTGATTAAGATTTCTAAAATTAAAGGGAAAAAAAATCACAAAAAACGCAACTCAAGAAATCTTATGACTAAGGTCTCAGAAAACTATTTCAGGGATATTCCAGCAAATAGTGTCTGTGTGCATTGGGGTTTTGTTTTCTTCGTTTTCCCCAATGTGAAACTGCACTTGTGGAACCATCTGTAACCACACCATCTAATGGCTTTACAGTAAGCTTTCAATAAGTGTTTTCTGATGTCAATGGATTATAAAGTTTTCTGCAATAACAGACCTAGAGCTTCTGTTGGAAAATGGGTGTAAATCTTGTAAGGTACCTTTCAAAAGTAGGGTAAAGAGCAATTTGAACACCTATGATAGCTGTGGAAATTGACATTTTTCATTCATTATCTTTGAAAAAATTTCAGGACTAGGAAAGGTAGCTTTTCACAGTAGACAATTCAGTGACTGTTAGATTTCTATTGGATCATAATATTTACAGTGTTTGGCTTTGCTTCTATCTGAAATATTTTACCTTTCTATTATATGAAAGTTTTCATGTTGTTCCAGTGGTGCTTATGAAATTTATATTAGTCATAGTTGTGAAAGACTAAGTCAACAACCACCTAACTGCTCATGATGGTTAAATTAAATCTTATCATAAATTTAATTCATGCCTTTTTACTTGCATACCTACACAAGGTTAATTCAATTGATACTGATCAACCTAGCTGCAGGGTGCTGCTGACAGTCTGATAGCATATGAGCTGGGAGGGTTTGAGTATCTTCCTGGTGATGAGCTCATTGATAGGACCAGGATGCAGCTTGCCAGTTGCTTTTGTGCAATTTCTAAACATATGTTAGGAAGGGGTCAGGAAGATGATGATGTCATTGGACCTCGAGCAACTGCAAGCATGGTGATACCTGGATATTTCGTCTGTCACCTTTGCACTTGCCTCAGGCATCTTCCCTGCCCCATCCCTCTGAACGAAGGGTGGGTTTGACTTGTGTGGTGTGATCAGGACAACTGGTTTTGTTTCTTGTCTTGCTCAGGCTGCAGTGATCAAGCGCATCAGTTATCCCCAACAGCCAGCAAATGATTACATCATTTGTCTGCCTCATTATCCCCTTTCTGGTTCCTTGACCTTTTTTTTTTGCCACACTTGTATCTGTCCCTCTCTGTCCCATGAGCATACAACCTGCTGCCATTTACTCTTTCCCCTTTGATCCCAGCTTTGCTTCATCTGTACCCAAATTTGATTTTTCTGACACTGCTACCTGGGTGACCTCAGTGGTGCACAGCATTACTGGCACACTTACCCTGCTGCTGCTGGCCTCGGGCAATTGCACTCCCTGAGGGGCCCCAGTGCTCCCCCCCAGGATCCTGTGAGGCTCAGCCCTTTCCCACGTAACTCCCCTTGCACACCCGTGAGATCCAGACATCCTTTGCGGCGCTGCCTGCGACTGTTACCCGTCACGTCCAGCTGTTTTCTATATCCTCTGTGTCAGCTTAACCTCAGCCAGCACCTGGTCAGTGGTCAGATCATGTGCCTGCAGCCTAACAGTGCAATCCCGTGATCTTCTACATTAAGTACATTAAATATTACTGTACCATTGCTTTATATGTCAATATAATGATTCCTGATGCAGTTTAAATGCTGGAGGTAAAAAACTGTCATACTTTCCTTTCCTCTAGTAGATTTTTTTCCTATTGTTAATCACAAACTACTATTTGCTTTTTCTCAATAAGATAACACATTTTTTGGGGGGAGACAGTGTACCACTTTTGCACTGTGTTCTAAAAATCCCACAAAAAACAATTGCTGTCTGCCATACTGTGTTGAAACGCCACCTCTCTCGAGAGCATGGTCACGTGCTGGAGGGCTCTATATCTTTGACATTGAGACCCCAGAAGCCCTTCCTGAGATGTGTATTTCAAAGCAGGAATCTCTTCTTTTAACACAGGCAGTAAAGATGTTACTTGTTATATAATGGCCTACTGGTATGAACCCTCTGCAGGGAGAAGAGTTTCATTCAGCATCAGGGAGTTAAAATCCACATATATTTCCAACAAGATGCAAGCCCCGATCTCAAAGGCTTTAAACTATGCTGGGGTTGCAGTCTGCTTTTGTGCCTGAGTTTTGCAGAAAAGAAGTCAAGCTTTACAGGGCAAGAGTAGGTTGGTAGAACCGATTGACTCTTTATTCTAGTGTTTCAGACACTCATTGTTCACAGCTTGTAGGATTAATTCTCTAGTTACGTTGAATAGTATCTGGATGACATGCAGAAATAGTGCAGGGAAGCAAGTTGTCTTTCTCATCTCCCTCTCCTTCATTTCACCTAGGCTTCATGAGAGCATTATCCTTGCAGGGTGCTTTTCCCTTAATCTGTCTTCTCACTCCCAGTTGTTTGGAAAATGTGTGTTTTGGAAATATAGGTGTAGGAGGGTTTGGAAATCACTGTGGTATTTCATAGGAAAGTCTTATAATCCCTAGGTTACCACATCAGAAAGATGAATGGCAGCTGCTCTCCCTTCAGTCATTTCAGAATAGACAGCGGTCATAAATGTATTCTATGAGAGATTTAATTTTCTACTTTTGTATGTGAGTGTATGTGTGTTTTGAGCGTGTTCTGAGAAATGCCTGGGTTCCTCTGGATCCAGTGAAGTTTAGAAAGCAGATAATCACCGGGCTGCTCAGGCTGGAGTACTTCTGAGTCAGTACATAGTTAAAACTCCAGGGAGCAATAACTTCAAGCAGGGAGGCATCCATCTACTTAGATACATCCTGTATTATACAAAGCAGCTAAGCAGGAGCTTTTGATATTGAAGTAATTAGTTTAAGGACCTCAATTCTACCTAATCCCTGCTTGGAAACTTAATTCATTTATTTAAGTTTGCCCAGTATGTCTATTAAAATGTCTGATTTGTTATCAACATTTCTGAGATTTTGTCAAGACTGCTACAGCACACAACAAAAGCAAAGATTACGATATAAGGTATGAAAATGTATAAATGCTGCTGTTAATGACTGAGAAATAGTACATGAGACACTGGAAAGGAAAAATAACTTGTAATTAGAACAGTTAAAATGTTTCATCTGATATTCAATGAATGATTGTCCAAAGTGCATTAACAACATAAAGCCAGGTGCCAAGTGTGTAACATACTGGGAGAGCATATTGTGGGAGTGCAAAGTTTTGCTTTGCCCACTACTTAGTAATGTAAAAAAAAGAGGGGAGCAACCTTAGACTGAATTAATCAGGAACATGTGGAACTGTGTGCCAAGAACCAGCATTAATCAACAAAATGTTCTGGAATAGTGCTAGGCATTAGAAAATGAGTGCAGTGCAGTATTATATATCAAGGCCTACAATGATCAGTGAACATCTAATGGGAACTCTTTTACCAGATGAAGCCCTGAGAGGAGTAGCCAACCTGAGACAGTTCATTGGAATACCTTACTGCTACACTTTTTTATAGTACATGACTTCACACGTTACTGTAGTGCAGTAGTAATGCAAAAACATTTATTAATTTATTTACTGTCCTCAGTGAAGATCATCAGTATGCAGTTCGTGCAGTGCACAAGAAATCTTACTTTCCATAGTCAATCTTGAGGTAGTTAATTGATCACAGTTCACCAAGTAATGAGAGAGAGAGAGAGCAGAGTTTGCTTAAAGGATGATGCATTTCTTCATCCCTTTGCCTAAAGTGCATCTTCTAGTGAAACCCATTTTATTACCTCACTGGAATAACTAGTTCATAATAGAAACTTTTTTGTACAATTGTGGAATATATCTATGCTAGACAATATCAAGCCTGCAAGGTATTAAGCTTAAAAGTTTTCAGTGCCCTTACTCTCCTAACTCAAACTGCTCTTCTGTGTTTGGGGACTGCTTGAATGATGGCAACCCATAAACACTATAACCTACAGTGTAGCAAGCTACAGGTCTTTAAAATTTCTTTTTCTAATACACTGTTTGTACTCTGGTTTGCTAAATAACCCTCAGTTATCTTGCATATCTCAAGAGAATTTTTTCTCTAGGGTAGCTAGAGTTAAGGTCTCGAGGGTAACATTTATGGCCAAATGGTATTTTGGTCTGAGGAAAATTTCTAACCACATTATACAGTTGTGAGTTGTATGTTTCTTGTCACAAGATGTCCTGACTAGTGCCTTTCCCCTGGGCAACAGAGCTGTTCTGGAATACATAAAGTAAGGCCTGTGTGATACAAGACAAATGTCTTCGAATAACACCCCCCACCCCAGATTTTCACAATATTTTCAGAAATAAGTTACCTATTTTGCTAGATTATTTTTCTCTCTTTTTTTTTTTGCATATTTTTTTCCATTTATTATTTCCATTTCCATATTTGCATTTTCTAATTCTAGACTTCTTTAAGAGAAAATTTCTGAACTTCAGAAGGAATCACAATTTTATTGTTGCTGTTATTAAAAAAGTGAATGCAGTAAATAGGAAAACTGTTAATCAAACTCCAAACTTTCTATCCATAAATTTTCATTAATTTAGGAATTAAGAATAAGAGTTACAGCACAGGTACTTCATATTATCACTGGTTTATGGACAGATTATACCCCAGTGAACCCATGAGTCCAGTCCTTCAAGGGGGATGATCAGCAACAAGGGGATGGTGGTTCCTGGCCTAAGAAGAGCCTAAAATTTTAGATATCCTGTGTACTGACCTGCTGAGCTACTGGCTCAGCGTAACAGTTTCCTGACATTTTTTCATGTTATGTCAAAGCTAAGTACCTCACTTCCACTGAACAAAATGAAATGTTTCAATTCAGGGATATAAAAAAATTTTCATTGAAAATGCTGTAAATTATATTTAACATCTGACCAAAAAATTGTTCCAGGCTCAGCTCTCACTACAATAGCTTGTAGTTGCACAGTAATAGACAATAAACCCTTAAGATACTGCATTATAAGCAGAGATTAATAAAGATGAGAAATTATATATAAATAATAACAATTATAATTACATTTTGTGACTCATACAATATCAGGGAAGCTCAAATACACAGTTAAATCACTCCCAGTTATTTTGTGTTACTTTTCATAGTAAATTCTTCATTTTTTATTGAAATGCATCTAAAAAAAAAATGAAGGGCTAGCGGAACATCTCTGAATTTGCAAAAGAGGCTGGGTGGAAACTCATTAATTCAATAGCTATGAGTTTCAGTCACTGTTGCCAGATAAGTGAAACCTTTTTTGAGACTCCTTGTTTGCTGTAAGGGTGAGAATCTGGAGTACCTGTCCCTTGAGGGAACTCTTGCACAAGGTGGTTATGAGAAATGATAGAAACTAGCTCCCAATTTTTTATATTGACTGTGTTCTGTATTGTACAGGTTAGATAAATAATCATCCCTCCAGAAAGGGATATTTCTATTTAGGGAAAAAGGAAAGCAATTTTTTTCCCCCGTTTCTTTCTAGATTCCATAAAGCTAACTCTTCAATATCACCACCAGCAAAGAGTTCTGAACATGTCAGAAAAAATAGTTTGGATATTTTTTGAAATGTTACCATTTTCATTTCAGTGAAAAGTGCTCATCAATTACATCATATTTGGTTTATCCAAAATTGCATTTTTTCAATGATTAATGACTCACTGAAAAAAGTTCATTCAGATTTAAAGTCAAGTACTAGTTCTAAAATATGTTTTGAAATATATATTACCAGATGACTACACAGGTGTGTAGACAGTCAATATCAGTGTGAAATCAGTTGTGCATTAAGGACCTGCATTAGAGGAACACGGTTACGCCATCTATGAGGCTGTTCTACTTCAGACTGCACATCTGAAGATGCTGAGCTAAACCTAAAACTGAGAAGCTTTAAAAGTCACCAACTTTTTTCTCCTTCATCTTTTCACCTGTTCATGAGTCCTTTAAGTTATGGATGAGAGACTTTGGGTCTTTTTATGCTAGTGCATTCTTCTGTGATGTTAACATTGTAATTTAAGATTTTGAAGGTAAGAGAAAAATGTTTACTTCTCTGGCGTATTGTACTTAGCTTCTTGTATTGCAGAAATTAAGCAATTAATGAGATGATTGTCAAAATATCATGTAGCCTTGTGTTGGCTTAATATCAGATCAATAGGAAACTTTTCTTTTGGTTAAAATTTATGAAACAATTTTAATATGTAAATAGAGTTTCAATTCTGTTGTCAGAGTCAGAGGGACTTAACTACAAATTTCAGAAGAAGATTTACCACTCTGTTTAGTGGATTCCTTCTCAATGATACATGTTCCTTATGGCCTTGCCTTCCTTCTGATGTGAAGGCCATGCAATCTGGAACTCTGAAAGGCCTTTGATTTGAGCTCCATGTTAGCATAGAAGATGTATGGACAACATCAGGAAAGTCATGCTGTTAAGACATCTGTTGTTAGATTAGAGTGATTTTAGTGACATCTAACAGCTCTCCTGAACCAGAGATAAGAAACTGTCAAGAGTTTCTGCTAAACATTTATTGATAGATTTCAAAGGATTATAACTCATTTCTTTGGCATCCCTGAAACTCCCAGGACTGAAACTAATTAAAGAAATTTTCCGGTGAAATTTGCTTGGGGAAAATAAAAAAATCGTGTGTGTTTGTTCAGATAGTTTAAGAAGACAAGAGGTCACAATTTATTCCAATCTTTGATATTGAATGGGATTTTTTTGATAGATTGGAGGTATTTTCACTTTACTGTATAGCAACATTGATATTAGTGGAGTTACTATACATTTACTGTGTAACAGAGTGGACTTTGCTCTATGTTGTGGAAAAGATGTACAAGCATTTAAAGTTTGTTTTGATTAGCTGAAGACAACTATTAAGGAAACAAATCTATTTCCTTGTTCTATGATTCATACTATTATATTGTATTTTTAAAGGAACCAAATTCTTTTGTCCATTTTAAGAATAATTTTCTTTTTCTTAATAATCCCAAACTCACTGTTTTCATGGGATACTAAAAAAGAAAGAAAGAAAAAAAAAATCCCACAAAACGAAAGAGGAGTTTTACGTTTCTTTGAAGAACTATAGGAGGAAGGTAAGTCAGAGATTTTATAAATCATCATGAACAATCAACATAACAGTCAACTGAAACTAAAAGAACAAGGAGAGTGCTCTTTTTTTGTCCTGTCATAGCATACCGCATCTTGTACTACGCACTGAGCGGGTCATGTGCATGTGTGTGGACATACAAAAAGGCCTGGCTGTGTCTTATTCCTCCTACATGACACCATTTTTTAATAGGCCTTTTATGGGAAACCAGAACTGTGAGAAATTCTTTGAGTCCTTATCTTGCCGGTTGAGTCTAAAAAATCATCACAGTCTCTTACATCAAGGGAAATTTGTTAGTAAAGTGTAGAACATTTCAACCTCAAGATTCAAAGATTTTTTTTTTTTTTTGTAAGGTACCTGTGGAAAATGATATTTCAAAGTATTATATTATTACATACCAAATGCAAAACTCAAATGCCTCTGAGTCTTGAAACCTCTTTCCCAGAAATTGTCTTACTTGTTGTGCTATGCTTTCAATGACCTAAGCTTTACTTTCTTTTCCTCTTCATTTTTCTCTTGCATGGTTATTTTATGTGGTCAAACAAATTGCATATCTTTTCTATTCAGCCTAAACCTTCATTTCTATTTTACAACTGGATTTTGTACAAATGATTCATAATTTTTACGTTTTCAAAATGTATAGCTTAAATCTAAAAAGAACCTATGATACATCTGCTGTGTGGATGTACCAACTATGTCCTCATTGGAATCAGTGGAATTATATTCATTTCCCTATGTTGCATAGGTATAATTGAGACAAATTTCTAGAAAATAAAGTTTATGCAGGGTATCAAGTAGAATTCTGTTGAGAATTAAGGGGGGTTTTGTAAGTGAACAAAATATCACAATTTGTGTTGAGTCTTGAACTGAAATTCAGAATGTATCTTTTTGGCTAAGCAAGGACAAAATATTGCTAGAAAAGTGATTATGGAGGGAAGAGGCATATATTTACAATTGCAGTCTTATTGTATTGAAGTCTTATACATTTCATGGTTTATGTCTTGAAATTGCATTAATGTCATGAAAAATATATGCAGTATAGGTGTGCATGGTAAAACAAACACTGTTTTGTGATAGCAGAAGTGTTTCTTTCTAATAGTGTGAAGTTATTGCAAAGATTAATGATAAAAAAAGGTACCATAGAGTTGATGTAATAATGTTAATCAAACCCCAGATCTCTCACTTCCTGAAGTCTCTCCTACTTCCTGCAGCTCGCCTTCCTTAGGACAAACATCCCATACTGATAATATTGCTTTCATTAATATTTGTGGGTCGTATAACACTTCATCTATTCCTGGAATATAGCCACTCCTAATTCTAAACCCTGCATTTATTAACCTAAAGCAGTTATACCTAAGTTAGAGGAAGCTTACTGGGATTTAATTTAATTGGAAAAAACCCCATAGAATACAGTAGAAAATAGTTATTTTTCAGTATCTGGAAGTTAAAAATAACCACGGAGAAACACAGCCAAACTCTTTTATGGATTCTTAAACATCTTAAAAACATGTGGTTAAGTTGGGGAAAGTGAAATGGAGAGGGTCTTTTTCTTTCCAGCTAAGGTAGTCATACATTGCTCTTTTTTTTTTCCTTTTCCTCTTCTTGCTTCATTTTTTCCTTTCCCATTTGTCAAGTGCACATTCAGAATGTCAGCTGGAAATCTGCAGTGTTTGTTTGAGATTAGTCTGTGCTAAGCAAAGTGAATACTGAATTACCTTCTAAGTACACTGGAATTTGAAGTTTAGAGAAAGTGATATAATACTCAGTTGAACATGTACTGTGCATTATACTAAGTAAACTTAACACATAATCTTCTTTATCAAACACTCCTTTTTATGCAGGAGCATGTACGTTGACTGCTGGAGATCCATGTGTGTTTTAACAATGTGTTTTTTCTTTACTTTCCAATGGGGAACAATTTGTTCTAGCAGATTCTAAACTTATTTTCATAAATATAAAGCAAAGCAATTGATTTCCTAACATACTTCTCAAGATATACTGTAACTTTAGGAATAGTGATTAAGTGTTCAGTCAGTCTCCTTTCCTTCTTCTCTGTCTGCTTGTTTATATTTGCTTAGGATCCTGAATTTTTATAAGGCTTATATAGAACGTGAGACAAAAATATTCTCTGCCCTCCTTTCTACTGATTCTGGATACTTCAGGAAAGTTCAGTGTCACAGGATCATAGGATAGTTCAGGCTGGAAGGAATCCCAGGAGTTTCTCCCAGCTGTGAGATCAGATCAGATCGCTCAAGGCTTTATCCAGTTGTGTCTTGAAAACCTCCAAAGATGGAGACTGCACAACTTCTCTGGGCAACCTGTTCCAATGCTTGACTGCCCTCATACTGAAAACAGTTTTCCTTATACTCAGTCTAAACCTTTCTTGTTTCAAGTTTTACCTATTGTTTTTCTTCCTCCCACCAGGCACCACTGTGAAGAGCCTGGCTCCACCTTCTCAGTATCCTCCTCATAGATACTGGAAGGTGCTATTAGGTGACTCTGAAGYGGTCTCTTCTCCAGGTTAAACAGCCTTTCTTCCTTCAGCTGTTGTTCACAGGGTAGGTGCTCCAGCCCCCAGCCCTATTGGTGGCTCTCCACTGAACTTGCTCCAGCTGATCAAGGTATTCTTGGCATTTTGGGGCCTGAAACTGGATAAACTATTCTAGATGAGGTCTAACAAGCGCTTAGCAGAGGCAGCGTAACCCATCTGTCAATCTGCTGTCTGTGTCCTGTTCATATAGCCTAGAATGTTGTTGGCCTTGTTTGCTGCCAGGGCACACTGCTGGCTTATGTTCATCTTGCTGTCTACCAGGGACCCCAGGGTCTTTTCTACAGAGCTGATCCTCAGTCAGTCACTCAGTCCCCAGCCTGTACTGCTGCCAGTGACTCTTCCTTCCCAGCTGTAGGATTTTGTATTTGTTCTTGCTAAGTTTCACAAGGTTCCTGTTGGCCCATTCCTCCAGCCTGTCAATCCCTCTGAATGGCATGGCTGCCTTCAAGCATATTGACTGGTCCTCCCAGTTCCGTGGAACCTGCGAACTTGAGAAGAGTGCACTCCATGACCGGTCATTGGCAAAGTTGAATGGGACATGTCCCAGGATAGACCCCTGCACTATTTTGCTTGTTACCAGCCTCCGTGTAGCATCTGACCTGATCAGATTTTTACCCATCTGGTAGCCCACACATCCAAACTGTAATGTCCCAAATTGAATACAAGAATACTGCAGGAGACATTGTCCAAAGCCTTGATAAAGTTAAGGAAAATGATGCCCACTACTCCCCTCTTGCCTACAAATCCAGACATTTTATCATATAGAATCACAGAATCATAGAATCATTAAGGTTGGAAAAGACCTCTAAGATCATCGAGTCCAACCGTCAACCCAACACCACCATGCCCACTAAACCATGTCCCTAAGCGCCTCATCTACACGTCTTTTGAATAC
>JAYKAV010003134.1:0-65009 GCA_035582835.1 Phoebastria nigripes | reverse complement strand
CCAGCTTGGTGTCGTCTGCAAACTTACTGAGGGAGCACTCAATCCCCTCATCCAGATCGTTGATAAAGATATTGAACAAGACCGGCCTCAAAACGGAGCCCTGGGGGACACCGCTCGTGACCGGCCGCCAACTGGATTTCGCTCCATTCACCACAMCTCTCTGGGCCTGGCCGTCCAGCCAGTTTTTCACCCAGTGAAGAGTACACCTGTCTAAGCCATGAGCCGCCAGCTTCTCTAGGAGAAGTGTATTTATACATGTCGTGGTTTAACCCTGGCAGCACCTAAACACCACGCAGCYGCTCRCTCACCCCCCCCACCTCCGGTGGGATGGGGGAGAGAATCGGGAGGGCACGAGTAGGAAAACTCACGGGTTGAGATAAAAACAGTTTAATAATGGAAATAAAACAAAGTAGAACAGTAATAGTAACAGTGATAACAACAACAACAATATACAAAGCAGACGATGCACAATGCAATTGCTCACCACCCGCTGAACCAATGAGAGCCCGTCCCCGGGACTCAGAGCCCCCCCGACACCCTTAGTTTTTATACTGAGCATGACGTTACATGGTATGGAATACCCCACTGGCCAGCTGGGTCAACCACCCCAGCTATGCTCCCCCCGCCAGCTTCCCATGCACCTGGTAGGGCATGGGAGGCCGAAAAGTGCCCGGTGCAAGCACCACCCAGCAGCACACAAACCATCAATGGGCCATCAGTGCTCCTATTATACCAAACCCAAAACACAGCACACCCTCCCCAGCTACTGGGAAGAAAGTTAACTCTGTCCCAGCAGGAACCAGGACAATACAGCATATATATATATATGTATAAAGCAGCCAGGTTGGTCAGAGCTGATTTATACACGGTAATTCCCTGCTCACTGTTCCAAATCTCCTTCTTCTCATTTATGCATCCAGAAATGGCTGCCAAGAGAACTTGCTCAATAACTTTTCCAGGGACTAAAGTGGGGCTGACCAGTCTATAGCTTCTTGGGATGGCCTTTTGGCCTTTTATGAAGATGGGTACAACATTTACTTTTTTCTAATCATTAGGCATTTACCCTGATCTCCATAACTTTCCAAAGATGAAAGAATGGTCTTGCAAGCACATCAGCCAGCTCTCTGAGCACCTTTGGAAGCAGCCCATGTGGACCTGTGCTTATAAGTAATTGTAAGAACTCAACCCACGCTCTAATGCAGTGATAGAAGGTTTTCCTGTTGCCCTTGAAGTCCCTTGGAAGTCTTAACTCTAGCTGAGCTTTGGCTTTCCTGACACCATCACTACATGCTTGGATGATGCTTCTAAATTCCTCCTCTGTAGCCTGTCAGTGCTTCCAGGTGCTGTATACCACCATGAGTTCCCTTCTTAGCCAAGACAGTCTCCTGTTACATCAGTTTGTTTTCTGAGTACCAGAATGGACTGTTTCTGTGCTTGGACTTTGGGTTTATTTGCTTCCCATTACAGAACGATTAATTTGGTCACAGATTTGCTTGTATTGTCTAGCTTTTTATTATTGCAGATTTCAGGCTTGCTACAGAATGTACCTTGGGACACATTTAAGATCGTTTAAATCTCATTTTTTACTATTTCCAAATTTCTGAAGCAAATTTTCTAAGCCTTTCTGAATTTAACATTTTCTTGTAATTTTTGAAGAAGCATTTCAGTAATATTTCAATGAAGAGAAGGGGTTAAGAATATGCTTTTCTTTTTGAAGGGGAATACTTTGTATCCTCTGAACAGTTCACCAAATCCAAACAAATAATGCTTGGAAATTGCTATTTAACATTGCAATTGATTTTATACTAAACAAATTTGTAAATAGATCATTTATTCATTTGGCAAATTGTGAGTTGTGAAGAGAACTTCACAATTCACTTATAATTTTAAACATTTAACTTTGGTACCTAAGTTACAGTCTGAGCAACTCATTAGGTTACTAGAAAAAGAGAACAACTTCTAGAGCATGATTTGCCTATGTTAAGCTTCTACTCTGACTCATTCCTGGAGGAGCCTGTCTCTATTCATTGACTGCATAAGAACATTAAAATGACTACCTTCCCAGGTTAGTTACCTACTATTACTTAGTGTGAATCTTTCTTTCAGTCACATTCACAGTTGAACATATGGTAGAGCAGATACCCACTTCTTTCTAATCAAGAAAGCAGAATTGCAATTTAGTCCTGAAAATTCTGGCCTAAATTTACTAAGAAGTAAAATTCAAGATGTAAGAATATTCACATATGTTTTACATCAATATATAACATACAAAGAGCTATATTTCTGTGTTTTAGTTCATAGGAGATGAAGCCCAAACAGAAAGGGTTTCACAGTGGGGCAGAAAAAGGCCAGCACATCTGGTTTTAAGATGTGCATTTCCTGACTTTTGAATATTTTATTTTGTGAATCAAGAACTGAAGTGTGCCCTCTCTGCTTTTACTAATACTTTGTCCACTGTGTCCTACAGGCTTGTCATGTCCTATAAATTTTCAACTTCACCTTAAGAAATGGAATGGCAAAGTTAAGATTTTTCTTGCCACTTGCTATTTGGAGAGATCCACTAATATCATCATTAACCTAAGCTGATTACCTGACCTTTCAAATATAATTGGAATGGAATGGATCCATTATAATTCTTGTATAAGAAGTAGAAATTTGGTATGAGTTCATTCTTTCATGGTGATTTAGGTTTGTGCACACACAAGCACATGAGCTTTATCAGTCCTTGTTGCAAAAAATTCTAGGAGTGCATATCATAGTATGATATGATGTAAATTTATTTTTAAAACAAATGAAAAAACTCATTTATTGATTGCAGAGAATTTCAGTAATTTAGGTAGTATAATTCTAGTAATATGTTCAGACATGCCTAGTTTACCAATTACACTTTTTGTCTCAAGTGAGAGTATACATGTACTTATAATTTAGAGGATTCTCAGTCACAGCTAGTTCATTTGCCAGTTTACTGCTCTTTCTGTGGTAAATATACTTGTCTGTCTTTCATTTCCCATCACCAGTGTTAAAGGAATTTGGATTAATTATCAGCAACTTTTGCTAAAGAGGTGCAAAAACATGCACTAAGTTGTTGATGTTTTTGACTGCTATAATGTGTGAAGAAGATAAATAAAAAGCTAACAAGCAAATACAACGTAACACTTTGGCTTGATTCTTTCCTTGATGAGTGGCTGCATTGTATTATGTGATTTTTTTAATAAGTGCAAAATTTCCATTAAATAAGACAATTATATTGGGTTTCTTTTCACATAGCTTCATTTACTTCAATGGAGTAATGACTTCTGATTTACACTGTTAGGATAAGAATGTACCTGCTTTTACACTTTTCATGAAAGTCTAGAAATGTGTAAAAGATGTAGTAATTACCGACTCCTGACCCTTTTCCTTGTACAAAATACATTTTATTCTCAGAGAAAGGTTTGGTTATTGAGGAAAAGATTAAGAGAAAAATAATTTTATTTTCTCTAGCTTTAAATACTTAGTTATGTTTCATTATCTTAAAAAGTTATGCTTTCTAGATTGCTCACTGTTGCACTCACTGTCTTTCCAATAAATGTAATAATGAAATTCCAATGGACTTGAACAGAATAGGGGTCAGGAAATACAAAGACTGAAAATATCTCTACTCAGTTGCAACTTACTCTTTTTATCTCCTTTGGTCAGATATACACTGTAAAGCATGATTTGTTAATTATTAAGGATTTTCAAACTTGGATTGTGTTTAGATACCCGATTATCAATTTTGGAAAGGAAAATACAAAAATTACCCACCTATTTTTAATTTTTAAATTTGGAAAATCAGTCTCTCTTTTTTTATTTTTTTTATTGAAGTCTTTCTGTGAGGCCCTTGTGTTGAAACTAGGTAAGATACTCTTTCCTATTTATTTATTTAGTAGAAAGCTTTCAGTAGAAATGGATAGGACAGAGTTCAAATGTTTCTTATTAAGACTGAAATCTCTAGTGAGACAGGATAAGTGTTCTTGGATCTGATAAACTCCTCTGTGGATGAGAAGAGAGGACCTTGGCTTCCCTCTTTCAGAACTCCCCAGGTTTCCAATCTGTTTCTTTAATAATCTTCAACAAGTAAAGGGAATGACATGGACTGAAGTACATCAGAATGCTGATAACATGCAAGCAACATTTTTAATTGGCCTCTTAAGGTCCACTTATTATTTAGAATAGACATAGGTGATAGAAATGAAGTATATGCTGAGGCATTACTTGCAACTGTAAAGAAGCATTTTCAGGAATGTTTATTAGTGGAATGTGGATGGTTTCCTTTGTGTGGATGCCACCAGTGTGAGAGGAGGCCTGTATAACTATAAATAGCTCATCCTGTATGGCCACCTGCTTCATTTCTACAACCACACCCCTATCATTATAAAATGTGTTGCAGCCTTCACAGTTGTCACTGTTCAGGAACCACCCCAGACTGATGTGTTTCGGACTCGTGCTTCAAGCTTCTGGTACACAGGAAGAAGTGCTCTTTCTCTTGGCTTCTAGAATATTTCTTACACATTTGCTGTCTATTATGACTTCGTGAGTACAAGGCCTTACTACACTTCTTCAGTGTCACGAATGAGTGGTTTTGAGGCTGCTTAAAGAATCACCAGCAAAGGTATCAGCAAAAAGTGATTTTAATAGAAATTTATAAAAGCGCGACTTAACAGAATTCGATGGCAAGGTTCACTCTATTACTTATTACATGGACACAGGGAAAATCATGTACAATTGAGTTGGAATGATTTATACAGAGACTGAGGACAGAAGGGTATGGGAGACCCTCCCGTTGAGTCACGAGGTTCAGAGAAGACCTGGCTGGATCCAATCTTAGTCTCAGACTTGGACAACGGTTTATGTCTAATACAGAAAGGCATAAGGAGATCCTCCCGTTGAGTCACAAGGTTCAGAGTAGACCCCCTTTCTTTCTAAACTCCTTCTCAGAGAGGAGTCTAGGTGCGGCTGGATCTACCCCTAGTCTCAGACCTGCTCAACGGTTTATGCCTAAGGGACTATAGGTGTTTAGCAGCAATCTAAAGTTCATTCACAATTTTAAGGTAAAACTGATTTTAACAGCACTTAATCATTGACTAATTTAGCAGTTACAAAATGAGTTAATCAAGTTTACTTGATTACAGATTTTGCTTATTACTGATTGTCTAAATCAATACACACGAACACACGCACACATCACACATAAGATCAAAATCAATTCACACATGGGATCCCAAAGCTAGATAGATCTATATAAAGGCCTAAAGCTGAATAAATTTACAGGCCTGAAGCTAGGTTATAAAGGCCTTAAGCTAGATAAAGGTACCTGTTAAAAATTCCCCTTGAATGTCATGAAAATACTCACGCTAAATGTCTTGGCATTTCTCAACGGGCGAAGAGTTGAGCCTCAAGTAGTGTCTTGGCTGAGGAGTGTTTCAGTGCAGGTCCAAACAGTCCCCCGAATATCACAAACTTGAGAGTTTGCAAACTCTGAGAGACGTCCCACTCAGAGGGAGACTCTGGGCGCAGCCCGCTGCAGTCCAGGAGACCTCAGAGGGTCTCACTTGGGACCACTGTTTATAGGTTTACAAGATGATTGGCTTTAGTCACCAGTAAATATGGTATTGTTTTACGGTTACAATGGTATCATTTGTGGTAACCGTTGTTTCGTTCCACTCGATCTGCGATCCAGGTAGGGAATGTTTCAGGGCTGTCAGGAATGATGAACTGTCTCCTGCTTTCATCCCCTACTTTGATCAGGTAGCCAGCGTTCCTGGTACGATCAGTGCCGCTCCCCACCTCAGCCGTGCAGGAGTGCCTGGTACAGTCAAGGGACGCTTAACTGCCCAACTTGTTTCACAATGGCTAAGGCCTAACAGGAGTTCCTGAGATCGTAGAGAGGCCTAGGGGAAGGGGGGAAATGCACCACCACACTCAGATAGGAGGAAATTGCCTTCAGATAGGCAATTTCAGTAGATGTCTCCTAACATTTCCTTTGTTCAATCTTGAAAGTACTCTGGGGTATAATTCACCTTCAGAAGTTTGTCTTCGGGCTTCTTTTAAGTTCTCCAGTCCTCAGCAGTTAAGCTAGATGTGGATGCATCGTTTGCTTAGTTTGTAAGACAGATGACATTTGATTCAGGAACAAGAGTAGTCTCTGTCTGTTGACCCTTGATACTCTATCTCATTGCTCTACAAGTATGTCGTAGCCCAGCATGTATTGGAAACCATGCTGACTTGGTACTGTAGTGCTTTTTTTTGTATCAAATTTCAGCTGAGTACTTTAGTGTTGCCATCGAAGCAGCAATATTAATCATTACCTGCACTTCTTCACAGTTTTCTTTAATAAATCTTTTTAATAATTAATGTCATTCTTTTGATAACTCCAAGATAAGCTAGGAAGGATTTAATAACTTCTCTCCAAATGACCTACCGAGGTCTCAAAACCTATTATAATAATTAATGCTTAGTTGTGAAGTTGACCATATTTCACATAATTTTTTAATGTGTGCTTCTGATAAATATTGTTTACAATACCAGTGATTAATCAGTGTTTTAACTACATGTCTATATGCATAAAGGAGAAACTCCTAAAGTGAATTTAAATTTTGGTATTATTGGAGCTAGACAAGAGAAATTGTGAGCTGCATATGAGGTAAAGGGCAAGAACACTTGGTAGAACTGCCTCCGAAGCAAAACTGACACCAACACAGTGATGTATTTGTACCTCTAGGGCTGCAGTTTCACCATTATGATGATATAGGATGCACTCCAGGGCAGTATTTATAGAAATGCGTGGATGTGATATGGTCTTCCAAACAGAGCTTCTTTCAGTGATGCTGCGCATCATATTGCTTATATAATTGTCTATTGAATAGAATTCCTAACCTAACATTGCGTAGTTGTGCCACCCCAAAAAAGGTACTTCATTAATCTAAATCTCATCGTAGATAAAAAAATGTCTAGGGTACTTACCCTTCATATCTAAGGTAAAATTAATTTTATCACTTATGTAGTTTTCTCAATGTAAAAACGTTTTGGAAAATAACAAATATACTACAAATATAATTAAAAACCCTTCTCCATTCATTTCAGTATGAGAAATTACAGATGTGCCCAGCTTTAAAATGCATATGAATAGTCATCCTGTGCTTTTCTTATAGCTATTGTGCATTATGGTAGAATTCCAGATGCTGAGGTTAGAACTGCATTAATGATAGAATATTCCTCATAATTTTCCTGTAATTTAGCTTCCAGAATTAAATTCTAGTCTTTGCTCTTTGTTTTAAAAAACAAAATGAAATAAAATATTGCCTGTAGAAAGATTTCTTATACGCATCTCTCTCTCTCTGAGGAAAGTGAACACTTTTGGGACTATCACTTCAGAATATACATCCAGCTGCAAGGTAGAATATGACTTAGAAAAAAATCATAGTGTCATCATGTAGCAATTTTTCTTTAGCACAACACTAAGGGAGCTTTCAGTCTGCAAGACAAAACTTGTCTAAAACATGATTTTTAGTATTGGAATTATTTGCCAATAGAATCTCTTCCTGGAAATTCTTAACGTCAGAAAAAAAAATGGCCACTTACAAAACATGTGCTGTGCATTAAATTGGTCTAAATCTAATGCCTCTGTGGTCTTATTCTAAAGCACAAAAATCTGAAAAAGAGTAAAGATTCTTAAGATTTTATTTTGAGACTTGTTATTCCAAGGGATTGGGAACTTCTGGGATGGTTTTCATAGTGTCACATAACCCATCAATAAACCTCCAGCATAGCTGAATAATAGTACTATTAAGATCCACACTATTCACATTAACCATAGGTGAAACAGCAAAGAGAAAAAGAAACTGAAGTGTTCCTTTTTTTTTTTTTTTTAATTTCTAAAAGCAAACAGTATATTAGAAAGTACTATAATAATTGTTAATGCATTCTTTCTTATTCTTTTTTCCCTGAATTTCTTTATGTGTAATTTTGTTCTCCATTTGTTGCATGTGGTGTTACTGAGATGCTATCCAACCATAATGGTGCTTTTAAGGTCTGAAAGTTGCTGTTTATTTTTAAGTCTGAAATGCTGTATGCATTTAAATTAACATATTTTTCTAGTTCTGCTTATTGTCTGAAAAGAAGATATTAACTCACCCTAGAAACTTTGCTTAGCATACACTTTACAACAATAAAGGTTGCTCCTGAGGCTTTTCTTGGCTAATCAAAACCAGAAAATTATTTGCACTATGATGCTACCAATAGCTCTCACAAAAGTTCCTAGTCTTGTAACCATGATATGTAACATGAACACAATTAAAATGCAGTTCATTTCCTTCCCCAAAAGAAGTTAAAATGTATAGAAGCCCTTGATTTTCATGAGGAAGGTGATGTCAGTTAGCAAGCACACTAGTGCTATGTCTACAAAAAATATGGTTCCATTTCCAGAACTTTCTTTATACTAGTTGTAGTTTGTAGTTATAAAACCTGTAATCCTTGAAGGGATAAAGACTTTGTATTCAACTATTACTTTATTCAGTAATACCCATGTTTTAACACTCTCTGGAGTCTTACATATAACCAATGATTTAGTAAAATCCCAGCTGTTTCAGTAATTATTTAAGAAACTCAGCCAGTCTGCCATGCTTAGTGTCTCGAGGCATGTGCGTCCTTGGTAAATCTTACCAGGAAGTGGGAAGTCGGGTCTCTGTAAAATTCTGCATGTTCTAAGTGTTCATATTTAGTATTCTGTAACTTACAGTTTAAATTCTAAAAGCAAAGACATTCAAAGTGATGAGGTATAGTATGTGCTAAGGATACATTTCTGATGATGTTCTGATCAGTTGGTATTATCTTTCCTTTTCAAGACATAAAGCAAATAATTTGTGTTTAAATTATAACCTAAAGTGTTAGAAGACTTAATAAAGACCTACTTTCCTCTTTTCATCCTGAAATGGTAAGGTAGCTGGAGAGAGGATCTTATCTACTACACTTCTTTATTTTGGAAAGAGGGAATATCCCTTGATCAAGAGTGAGGTAAGATTATACTTTATTAAATTTCTCTTTACCGAAAAGAGAATGTTCTTAGCAAGAATTATATTTTTATTTATAGTTTTTTTTCTTTTTTTATGTCACCTATTCCTTTGCTCAAGAGTATAACTGTTTTCCAATTGTTATTTTTTTGCTTAACATCCCAGAAATCCCAGGCCATGTTGATAAGATATGAAACCGAACAAGATTACCAATCTTTTTGGGACTGTAAATTTTCCCTTACTACAGTGATTCTATGATGCTTTTTTAGAAGTATCTTATTTGGAAGTGATTTGCTAGGGATATTTGGAACTATAGTGTACTGAATTAAAAGATTTTGTGGCAAAGATATTAGTGGCCAGTACCCTTTTTGGGAAAAGCTTAGCATCTTGTCTAGTCTTCTGAGATATCTATCTGCTAGCAGTCAAATATATTATCAAGTGCAGAATACAGTGGTTTGATTGTACTTTTGAATTGTGTGGAGTGTATGGTGTAAGCCAGCTGCATCACATATGACCATGTACGATAGAACGATGCATTAAAAAAGCAGATTTTTCATCTTCTTATCTAAGGAATACTAAAAACTGAAATTCTGCCTTCTCTTCAGGGCCAAATACAGATCATTGTGTATCTGAGTCATGCTTACTGTTAACTCATTTTTCATGCCTCCTACCCATATCCCTTTACCTCCTAAAATACTCACTTGCTTCATGGTGTTAAGGTTTGTTATGTGACATTCTCTGTCCTTTCTTCCACTGTACTGATGTGTCATGGTATTATGAAAACAAAGAGAGCACTGTCTGCTCAAACCTCTTTTGCATTAAATTCGGTCTGTTTCAGCAAACTTCTGATCAAAGCTTCTGGGTAAGGAAAGAATGGGAGTAATTTATAACAACAAATCATTTTATAGACTGATGAAGGATGTGTATCAGTTGTTGGAGTGCACCTTCTGAACTATCCTGAATTCAGAAAATGTGTTGTCTCCTATCAGCAGAAGGGAAAGGATGAGGCATGGTAGTTGTGAGAGTATATCCTAAGTTTAGCGGAAAGAGCTCAGCAGTCAGTGTCTGAGAAGACACTAGTTTAGTTACCAAGGGGTATATCCAACATGTTTACACGTTGCATTCTTCGGGGCTTTATCCCTTCTTTATATTCTGGATTAGCTCCACTGAATTTTTGTTGGGCTGGTTTGAGACAAGAAGAGGGATGGACACAGAAGTCTATGCAGTTTCTGTGTGGCAAGGCAATGTATCTCTAAGCCAATGAAGTGGGTGTTGGGGCATGATTTTTTCCAAGTAACTTCATTATATTCTGATGTTTACTTTAAGCTAAAATTAAATATTAAAATATGTCTTCATAATTATGTTTCCTGCCTTACTAGAGTGGAAAGTGTACTGTGTGTATAAAATATTAAATCTTTACTCTTCATTTGTGGGTAACAGGTCAAAAAAAAAAAAAAAAAAAAAAAGAAGAAAAAAGGAGTATCTATAGTATTTAGGTAACTTTTCTGTTTTTAAAAACATTTGGCAATGAAATGAGATAGGAAAGTTACAGCTACCTTTCGTTACAGAAACGGGTATTAGATAATAAAATTTTTCCCAATTCTCACTGGAAATTAGTATGAAACTGGATTGGGTTTACATTGATTTAATTTAAACTATTCTTAATATACAGTCCTGTAACTAGAAACAGAGATAACCCAGTTTATGCATGGTATTACCGCACAATGTGTTACTGTTTATCTGGGGCATATAAGAATAGGTGATCTCCATAGCTTCCCAAGATTCACATATCCGTCAAATTAAGCTAATTTTAAGCTCCCAAACATTTGATTGTAAGTTTTGTTTTTGTTTTTGTTTTTGTTTTTGTTTTAAGACTGGTAGCAGGTCCACAAAGTATTTGAAGTCGTTTTTGTATTTTACAGAGGTGTCCAGTGGCAGGGGTGTGCTCCCAAATTAACTATATTAATTCTGGCAGTTGGAGCAGGAATATAAATTCTAGATTAAGGCTTAAGGTGGAAGGGAAATGATCACTGAACAACGTTGAGGCAGAGCAGATCCTGGGAGAAGGAGCAGTTATGGCAGTAGAAGAGTTTGTTAGACACAGTTTTTAATATCTGGTTGTACTGCACTTTTAGTCATTTTCAGGACAGCGTCAGCTAGGAAACTTATTTCCTGATCTGCCTGTAGGCATGAGTTGGTCACTACACTGATCTTTTGTTCTTGCATTGAAGCCATAATGACTGAGATGAGTTTTYGGAACATAATTAGCTACTGTTGGACATCTTGGAATTTCAATAATGCTCTCTTTACTTTGCTTCTTTTATTTTTTTTTAAGAACTATGTGATCCCCTGCTGTATTTACATTCTGTTCTAAACAAAATATTTGAAATGCAGCTTTGAATCTACACCAACCAAACTGTTTCTAAAGTCCATTCTGTCAAAAATTCACATTTGACTTAATGCTCCAGTGTAAGTGCATTTTTTCTATATAATAAAGCAGCTCAACAGCATCTGTTTTCCACAACTACAGAACCCCAGGTCAGCATTCTGACTGCCTGCGTTCAGCTGCATAGTGTTTTGGAGTGGCACCTGCTTTGCCTTAGTAACTCATCAAAGACCCTTAAAAAAGTAACAACAGACTTTAGGGTTTGTGTTTTCTCTCTTGTTCTTAGTATCATTTGCTGTCTCGTGCTGAACCGTTCAAGAGATGTATTTACATTTCTGCACTATAGCTGGAGGTAAAGAAAGGGTGTTATAGAAAAAACGAACACAAGTGTCTTATCCATGGATTTGAGTGACAAAGAAATGTGGTAGTGAATACACATGATTGGAATGCTTTGTCTTTGATCTAAATGTAAGAATCCATATAGCAGGTGAATAGTTATGCAAAATAATAATTAAAAAATAAAAAAGGAAAACATAGAAAACACCATAAATCTATTAACTCTGTTTCCTTTGATGTTCCTTCTAAGTTAACACATCATTTTAACTTTGTGGTATAGATTGATCAAAAGTTTTTTTTTACATTCCACCTAGGAGGGCATGTTAACTACCAGTGTAGTTCGTTTGCTGTATTTGTTTCTTGGGGACTATTAGTTTTTCCTAGGAGAGACTGTACTGCTGTGATTATTACTATATATTCATTCTATAACACCAGGTTTCTGTGCTCCCTCCCACCAAATAGGAGACTGAAGACCAGGAGCTAAGTCTTTCAGCTTCATAGAAGTGAGCTTAGAAGCTCTAAGAACATCTATTTATGTAATTATTGATATTTCTTATTAAAAAACTGTTATTATGATTTGGAATTTCTTTTGAAAATAGTTGTTTCATGTTTGGTTTTTTTTATAGTAATAAAAACAAGAATTTAAACAAGAGACAAATAAACAAGTAAAAGTGATAAAGACTAAAGGGGAAAAAATAGTGCTTTTTTTTTGAGAAAATTTGCTTTCAGTTTTCCTCAATGATCAGTGATTTTTCAATGTCTCAAGTATGAGTTATCAATCTGAGATTATTTATTAATGCAATACAATTTTCAGATTTTTTTTTTTTTTAAAATAATGGCCATTTACCTCATGAGGCAAAAGAAGTCCAAATTATAAATTACAGAAAGAATCATGATAACCTATTTTCACATAACAGAATTTGTTAAAAAAAAGGAAAAAAAGGAAGAGTATATATAACATTTCTAAAAGATGCAGTGAAAAATCAAACAGAATGTTAATAAGCTGTAATTCTTCATTGTTACATCTAAGAAAATTATATTTATTGAATGGAGAAAGCATAATACCATCTTCCTAAGTTAACTGTCATCCAGCAATCTCCATAATTTCTAAACACTGCCAACTAAGTTTGACAGTCTCCCATGTTTCTTTCCTGTTGCTATTATTTAAAAAAAAAAAAAAAAAAGGAAATAATAGATTTTTAATTTTTTTTTTTTTTTTTTTCCCAAGGATTGTGGAAAAGCTTAATCATACAGTTTAAAACAGTTATTGTTTGTTATTAGAAAAAGGGTGAAATGCAATAATATTATTAATATAGATTAAAAAAAAAATATATTTCAACATGCACAACATCCTTGGATTCCTTTGGAAATACTGGTCTAAACAAGTATGAAAAAATTTCTGAAAGAACTAAAAATTACAAAGGAGAACCATAGAATCATAGATTCATAGAACCATAGAATCACAGAATGATTTGGGTTGGAAGGGACCTTTAAAGGTCACCTAGTCCAACCCCCCTGCCATGGTGGGCAGGGACATCTTTCACTAGATCAGGTTGCTCAAAGCCCCATCCAACCTGACTTTGAATGCTTCCAGTGATGGGGCATCCACAACTTCTCTGGGCAACCTGTTCCAGCGTCTCACCATCCATACTGTAAAAAATATCTTACTTATGTCCAGTCTAAATCTACCCTCTTTCAGTTCAAAACCATTGCCCCTTGTCCTGTCACTACAGGCCTTGGCAAAAAGTCTATCTCCATCTTTCTTATAAGCCTCCTTTATATATTGAAAGGCCGCAATAAGTGGTGTAATAACCATTAGTGGTGTACTTATTATTTAGGCTAGCTTGCAAGCAGCATTTTTGTTACCTAATTGTCTTTGAATAACTAGTGATCAAGTGTCTTCTTTGGGTGTCTATTAGTATAGTCCTTAGTCGCTTTATTTCTTAGTCCTCCCTCTGCTTTTACAGAGTACAGGCTAAGAAGTTTCATCTAACATTTTTAAGAGGGCAATTTTTGGGTTTGGGGGTTTTTCAACCTTTAAAAAGGATTAAAATTATATGCTTAATGCAGGAACAGTAATCATATGCATATATGAGGTATTTAGCAATAATATATATTTTTTTCATTTCAAGTTGATTATAAGGTCATTAAATAACACTATCAAGTGACATATGCTTGTATGTCATCTATTAGACTTTCAATGTAACCATATTCAATTTCATAAATATCTTAATATGGCCTTTTAATATACTAGACCCGAACAGCATGCCTTCACAAACGGTGTCTGAAATCTGTCCTGCTTTTTCCTTATAGTCTGTGAATGTGGTGAATATTTTGAAAGATAGGCCCAAAATGAGTAGCAATACCTAAAGAAAGATACAGAAGAATCCAGATTCTTGAATGTTTTATTGTGATTCTAATACAGTAGAACAGTTAAGAAACTGTGTATTTGAATGCTTTCATTGGGGTTTCATACCAGATGAAACAGCACTTTAATATTCTCTATTGTCTATGCATTTTATGTGTTGTAATACCAGCTATTTGAATTCCTGCCTTCCAAGTACAGTTAACATTCACTGTTAACATTCACTGTAGTAGACAAAGTGTATATTAAATACTTTCACATAAAAAGAAACATGCTCAGTTTGGAAAATACTGTGGGTGTTTTGCATTTCTCTGTAATCAAGATTAAATCAGGCTTATTTTTTAAGCTACCTGAGCATTTTGTGCTGCAGAAAAGTTGTTCCATCTTACGTGTGAGTAAGGAAGAAAATATTAATTACTTAGTTTTATCATCAGATTACACGCTTATAGCCTAGTAAAGTTACTGAGTGCTAATTCATCACTAAAATAAACAGGACTGTTTTCAAAGAAGTATTAGACCATTGTTAAAATACAGTAATTTTAAAGTTATGTTATCACCTGTAGTAGGAACTGACACTTTCTTTTATTTAATATCAGAATTTACTACTACAGTCTTATTTTTTAATACTTAAAGTTGGAACACTGCTCTTACAGATTAGGAAATACCTARTTCTCCCAGAGAAGAGGACAACATAAAGGAAATATTACCAAAGAAATAAAGTATTCATTCTGAAAATGAGTTATATGCTAAAGTTATTTTAATACTTATTCAAAAAAGGGAAGACTGATATTAATCTCTAAAACTGTGGATTTACTTCTGCTTTTATATCCTGGTGATCAATGACAGTAATTTCATTGTAAAACTTTAATAGAAATGTTTCATTATGGCAATGGAAGCCCAGTTCTGGGAAGGGAGCAGTACAGGAATATGATGTGGAACCTGATTTTTTGTGCTGTGATAAATTTCCTAAGCTTTATCACTCATAGCATGTTATAGTCACTTAGATAATGTGCATTTGCAGTATCACTGTAAAAAACCCACCCACTTTTGAAGTACTCTTTCCTGTGTTGGGAGTCCCATCTGTTGGTCTGATACATTGACTTTTGCAATTAAATGAGGAAACATTTTAATGTTTAGTTTACAATAACATATTTTGTTCTTCTGGTGTTGTACTTTTCATGAGCTGTAATTAGTTCTGTCACTAATTAAACCTGAACCAAATTTGAAATTAAAAAAAAAGATTGTCCCAATATTTTATGGAGGAGAATGGGGAGGTGATGTTCTCAAATCGGTCAGGTCTTGTGGCATTGATTAAGGAAATGCAGACTCAGTTTCAGACTGCTGTTATGCAGGATGCTGAGTAGGGATTCCAAACTTTCTCTTCTTTAAAGGACTACGACAGTCAACTACTAAGGAGAGTTGCTCCATTATTCCTCCTCCCTCTTTTCCTTCATCCAAAATTGCTGAATTTGAAAAATCTTTCAGATAAATGTTATAACTGGAAAATAGGAGTTATAAGTGAAACAGCCATAACTGTAAAAATTCCTAGTGTTCCAAAAGAGGTTAACTTAGCTCTGATTCTTAATGACACTTTGCTACAGGTTAATGCCTGTTCTGCAACACATTGTTTAACCATGTATGGTAAAGATCTAACAAAACTAAGCAGTCATTGTATAACTAACACGTGGGTCAATAAGAAAAGAAAGAGGGGTTGAATAGGCTCTTTAAAACCATAAGAAAATAATAACAAGCGGACCCAAGACTAATGAAAGAAGAAGCCTCCCCACCTCATCGATATCATACTCATCTCAGCAAAGGACTCTGAATGTTGATATTTCATTGCAGCCCCTTCTTCAGGAACACGAACTTCAGCCTTGGGGCCCAGAGGGGCATTGGAAGAGTGAGTATAATAAAAGGGGTGGATATGAGTAGGTTTATGGATAAGAATTTAACTACATTATTAATTAATTTTTTTTTTTTTTACATAATTAGATAATTCGGGCTGTGTTACCATCATTGTCACTGGACAAATAATAACTGTTATTTGCATTTTGATTAGCCGGTGAAGAACTTAATTAGTCAAATGCTAAACGCTTGACTCAATATATAAGGTGCGTTCTCTTTTTGGCCATAATGAGATTTTGGGTGTAACAAGGTAGTTTTTTGTTCAGCTGTTAAAGTCTTTTGTTCCTGCTTAGATGTTGGTATTTCTTCTGAGTTTATCCATTTGAGATTACTTAAAGCAATGGTTTCCCAAAAGTGGCAGTAGCCACCATAGCCAACAAGAGCTTCCAAAAGCAAAGTTACTCATTATTTGGTGAGCAATGTAAATTGCAGTTTTTAGATAAGAAGACTAGAGACTATTGAAATATTGGATTTTGCTGTTCTTCATAGGACTTTATCTTTCTACAAAGTGTAATCATGGCTAAATTTGGATCACATAGAGTAACCTGTTTCCCCTGCACTCAGTAGGTTTTAAAGCAATCCAAATACGTACACGAATTTTAGAAAAGAGAAGTTTTTAAAAGAAAGTGTTTCTCAGGGTGTCAGTACTATGTGCTGCTCTCAGGCTACTATCTGCTATCAGCAGTTTATGGACATTTACCCTGCTGAAAAGCTAGTTTAAAAGCAGCTTGAGTACATCACACAGCAGAAATACAGTGTGGTATAGAAAAACATTTAGATCTATAAATATTAAAAGTTTGTAGAAAGTTGTTGAAAAGAAGTTGCAGGGCTTGACCATTTCCCACACAATTCCTATAGATTATGCACGCTTCAAGACAACAATCTAAACAGATACATTTCTTGTTGGAATAGATTGATTGTGTGTTTCTTGCTGTTCAACAAGCCAGTGCTTGTTCAGTAGGACAGTAGCTGGTTGGTAACCTGGGCCCAGTGCTCTCTTCTTTTGAAGGAGCCTGCAGGCAGGAGAGAGATAAGAGGGATGCAATAAGGCTGGCCAAGAGAGGCTAAGTAGCTTTCAGGTATGGACAACTTGAGGGAGGACAGAGATGATTTTTCTTTTGAATACCAGAGTTTATTTTTCTTTTGAAAGAGATATATAAAAGGAAGCAAAAGTGCCTACTGGTTATTGCCCTAGGGCCCTTCTAAACCCCTAGGGAGAGAGTGACAGAAGGAACAGAAAATTTAAAGGAACAGCAGTTGTGAACTTTTGACTGAAAGAAGTTCACTACATTGTAGGTAGCTGCTACTCAATGTGACTGAGGGTTGGGATTGTCCTATGTTGCAGTGCTACAGAGCAAGACATTTTAAGGCACGCAAGTAAGTTAAGCTCTGTCACACATGTGAAGATTGGTATGATCTCCTGAAGTATTAAAATACATGTGGAAAGCTACTCTAATGAACTACTTCAATTTTTGTGTCATCAAGGTTGCAAACAAATATGGATAGATATTCAATTCTATTGACTTTTCAGACCACTAATTCTACATATTGAAGAATGTTTCACATGGATAGAGCTTCTATTATTTATTTTGGTGTAGATGAGACATTCTTAAAAAATATCCTTTCTGAATCTCAAATCTTGCAAAAACTTTTCTTGGCATACTGCTTACCTTTTTAAAAGATGATCAGTTCAGTGACACTGACAGTTCAATTACGAATGGTTGAGTACTTTTGGCATTTAGCTGGCAAGGGAAAATGAGACTGATTTTAGTGTTTTGGGAGATTTGGAATATATTAACCTTCTTTCTGAGAAGTTTGTGTGGCGTTAATTTTATCTCTACTTACTTGCCTATAGTTTTCAGTACCTCGTGTTAACACAGAAGCATGGTAAATTCATTATTAGGCCTTTGAAGTGAACTCCCTTGGATTCATGGAAACCAAGGAGAAAACACAGGGCTTCCATATGAAAATCTGAGAATGTTTTTTATTACTTCGATATTTTTTCTCTCTTCATCCTCTACCAACAAATCAGAAAATAACAACTTTGCTCTTTTAAGAGAGTCAATTAATGAAAAAGTAATAAAATAAGAATATTTGTTTAAGGAAGTTACACACAGCTGTGCATCAGGATCTGACTTGCTCAGCCTTTCTACCAGTTCTAGGCAGCTAAATTCCTCTTTTCAATGAAATGCCTACATTCACTCTTTTCTCAGTTGCTGCTTGTTTTTTCCTTTTTCATTTAAATGAGTTCTGTAGTGCTTATGCATATAATTACTTATTTCTTCCTTCCTATCCTCTTTTTCTTCACCAAAAAGAGTAGAGCAGACAAAAAATTAACCTTGAAAGAAGCAACGACAGAAGTGGCGGGTAAGAAGGTCACAAGCTATCTGTGTTCAGATTGTCCAGGAATATGTTTTTAAAATAAAAATAGAGGGAGAAAGAAAATCACTCTGGATAGCATTAAACCCAATTGGATTAATTATTCATGGAAATATAACTTTTTTTTATTATTATTTTGAGAGGATAAGGAAATGTCGTTAAGATTACTCTGTATCTCAGTTGTGGAAATTTGATGTTAAAAATAATCCTAGTATAGATCTTAGTCTTAGAAATGCTATAGATTCTCAGGGACAGTAGTCTGTTACTCATTTTTAATGAAGTTAGGATAGCAGGTATACAATATTAGGATATACGTCAACTTTGAGTTTGTATTTTTTGAGCAGTTGGTGGGGAGAACAGAAGACCTCAAGAAGTTGCTTCCAACCTGATATTTTTTAAATGAACTTAATATATACTAAGTCCACTAAGCTCTTAAGGTTGAATATTCTTAACAGAATATGTGAAGTTACAGTATCACCTCCAGAGGAACAAAGCAGGCTTCATAAAAAGTTGGTGTTGTTTAAGCAGAATTGTAGCACTGTTTTCGGTGAGGCTGTATCTAGACCTGTCTCAGGCTCATGATGGGAATTCAAATGAGGTCTGAGTTTTTGAACCCTTGGTGACAATCAAAGGTAGCATGCTGTTTTTCATTAGACTAATATTGGTGACTGCTAAATTCTCAGTTAGGAGCTGTTATTAATGTGAATCCTAGAATTTCTAGTCAGTAGCAATATTTTTAGATTTACTTAACCTACTGATAATCTCTAGAAGATGAAATTGATGGTGTGTGATTACTCCTCCACTCCCATGAAAATTGCTGCATATATTGCTTTGATCCAGTCAAGACACATGTGTTAATAAGGAGAAAGTAATATTCAAATAGCAAAACACTTTGTGATATATTCAGGAGTTGCTACCATGGTGCAGTCTCTCTCTCTGTACCTGGAACTGTCAGGGTGCTCCTGAAGTGGGGTTTCTTATTTGTGATAAATTGCCGCAGTGAAGATCACATCTAATCTCAAAAAGAAAATGTTTCCACTTCGACTAATGTCAAAATAGTGGTGGTTTTTATAGAAAAATTGAAGTAATATGACTAATTCTCTGCAATATCCAGCATTTCTAAATTATTATGCCCTGATATGACTAAGGTATTTATGATACTCATCCTTGTTGCTCTCGCTTTTCTATCCTGCATAGCCATATCTCACCCTCAGCTGCACTTCTTGCACCTAGCATGCTTCTCTTTATAACCAACCACCTCTTCTCCTTCCACCTTCATCTTTGCCATCACTGTCTGCCAGATGAATGTGTTTCTTTTCTACCCCACAGTTATTCCTTCTTCTCTTTATATTATTATATTATTCTTAGCATATTAGGGCAGAGCTGCCATACATGGGAAAAGCAGAACACTGTCATTTTGATTTGAAATCATTTTACACCTGCTGCACACTCAAGTAATACTTTGTCTGGAAAGAATGTCTCTCTGGCACGTTATTCCAGGCCACTAAATCTGAGTTGCACTCTTTCCTTTTCAAGTGGTCAGACCATGTCTCTACTGCTCCTGCACTGCAGTTCTTGCTCCTTGTCTACCAACCAAAAAACAGATTTGACATGTACAGAGTTTTGCTTTTGTAGCTTGTAGGCAGTAAGAATGCGCAATGACAGAGGAATGATTTATGATTTATTTGTTTGAAGGAGAATAGCATTCAGTATGTTTATGACACACTGCATTAACCATATCTGGCATTTCAGTGAAGCCTGTAGGTAGATATGATGTAGCCTTGCTAAATCCTGTAATTTGCACTGTCTCTTTGGTAACAAAGTGTGTCCTAATTCAAATTGCCCTCACTCTTTCAATATGTCAGATTCTAGAGGCTGTGAGGCAGATTACTCAGCTGATAAGTATGTATTCTCTTTTTTAAATCTTCCTGTTTTCAGCTATGGGACTGAAGAATTATATCTTCACAGCTTCAGAAGAGAAGGATATGTTGAACAGAGTTCTGTAATGCTCTGTCTTGGATCTAGTCCTGTTCAGTATTCAGTTATAGCACAGGACACAGCATAAGTTTGCCAATTAAAATTTACTTCCAACAAAAACCTGGGAAGGCCTACAGATACAGGAAAAAAAAAAGCCCAAGATTTTAAATAATCCTGAATAAATGCTCCAGAGATGAGAAAGATGCTAGTCAATAAACATAATTGCAGGGTAACATATTTAGAATAATTAGTTACACAAGCACAGGAAACAATATACCATATAAACAGGTCTGCAGAAAAGTGTTGAAATGGATCACAAAATAAAACAGGAGTCAATCTTGTGTCGCCACTGTTGCACACATTGTATAAGCAGAAGTAATGCCAAAAAATTATGTGAATAATGATTCAGTGATGCTTGGGAGCTATAAGACTCCAGCAAGAGGAATCTGTTTAATTCTGGGCACTCCAGTTCAAGAAAGACGTCAATCAGTTAGAAGAAGTCTAATGGACATTAACAAGAGTGATCAAAGGTAGCAAAAATGAGGTCTATGATGAAAGATAGAATGAATCTATCTATTCATCTATCTATGAATATATATATATGTATACACACACACATATATGTGTGTGTGAGAGAGAGAAGAGGAGATAATATGGTCTTCAAGTATACAAAAAGTTTCTGCAAACAGGGAATATTCAGCATATTCTTGGTGACTACAGTACAATGTAATGGACGAACATTGTAGAGATGTGAGAAATTTTTCTGATGGTGAGGGCAGTGAAACAGTAGAATGAATGCAGAGATAGGTCGTGGAGCCTCCAGATGTGGTGTTCTTTGAAAACAAATTGGCTAAACATCTTTCAGGAGTGGTACAAGTACAATTCTGTTCTAAGAGCAGGACATTACCTTTTTTTTTCTTCTTTGTCTTTCTTAAATTCTAATACTTCTGTACTTGTCACATGTATGAGTAGCCCAAGTATTTTGTAATTCTGGAAAACAACTCCTTTTCAGACTTAAGTCAAAACTAATGAACGTTGCATCATGTAAGAGCAGCATTTGTAAGTGTGAGAGAATGTTTTCTGCCCACACGTAAATAACTTTGGATTGAAATAGAGGGGAACAATTAGACATAGGCATAGAAGAGCTATCCGTAGGTGTATTCCATCCATGGTTTTAACTGTAAGAGGAGTTATAGACTATCTGTTTTTATCACACTAAAGGTGTAACTCTTCTCCAAACACTGACAATTTTCTCATGAAAACTTCTTATTTCAGGCCAAAGGAATTTTTCCTAAAGATTTATTTCATGTCACATAAGGATAAAAGATCTGCACTGAAGATTTTGGAAGACAGATGAACCCTTTAAAGGCTAGTACCAGGCGACTGCTGGTCTGAAGGTAAGTGTGATTGTGCTGTTTGCGCCATCTTTGTCATCACTGAATCATTGTTCCCAGAAAGTCAGTGCTTTAGCTTGTGCAGTCCATAGTTTAATAATGGCTTGAGACCGAAATGGCACTGCAAGCAACATTAAAACTGCATGTTTTAGCAATGTGTCAAACAGCTCTTGTCAAAGAGGTTATTTTCTCCAACCTGCAAATATCATGACATTTTTTGTTGAGTTAAAGGGCAGATTTCCCATGCATTTTCTTGCAGAATTATGACACTTTTTGTATTTACAGATAGCGTATATTTTAGTTCGGCATTTTTCCCTTTGTTTTAAGTTCCAAGAATAACACTGAGATTAATGCTATTTTAGTTTTTATTCTTTTGTCTGCAGAAATATCTACAATTTTAAATTATGACAAAATAACCTATGTAGTTTATTTCTTATTACAGATGTCAGCTCTCTGTAGAAAATAACTTACCTTTGACAAAGCTCAGGATCATAAAAATTAAGTCTGTGTATAGATCTTCTGGTGTTCAGCTTTTACTATGAGGCTGGAGACTTTCATTAGTATAACAGAGCTTTCTCATAGTTTTGTTTTTTCTACATAAAAGGTGACCAGTTCCTGGCAATGTTAATTTATTTATCAATATGATTCCCTTAAGTAAATACTTCCTTGCTGTAATTACAGTACATGTTCTGTACTGATTACTTCAAACATTTGATATTATTATCCCATTATTATTTTTCAGTATATGATTGGACATTTGAGAATAAATAGGCTGTTTCCAATAATCCAGAAATCATTAAGTAATCAACTGAAATGGCTGATTTTGAGACCCTTTCAAGTCCCATGAATTATAGCTGCATTTTCCTTACTTGTTTTTCCAGTGATGCACTTACATGGCAGATTGCAAAAATATATTGATGAAAGACTTAAGGGTAAAGTAACTTAAGATATAGATTGTCATATTAATTTTCTGGCTTACTGCAATCAGTTTTCAAGTGTATCTGAGCATGATAGATGTGATTTCATTAAAAATATTTTTAAGAGCACAACAGTTTTGTTTTGGAGAAAGAAAATTTGCAAACCTTTTAAATGAAGCATCAGTTTCTGAGGTTACAAAACATTTTTATTCCTGGTTATTAGAAATAATGTCAAAAAGGAAGCATGTTCTTTAGACTAACAGAGAAGCACCACTGCAGAGTATTTAAGTGGAAGCTTTTTAGAACTATAGCCCTTGTGGTTTGTAAATTGGCCATCACAATTCAGCTATATATATATAAAGTAGTAGGCTAAAGTGATTTTGCTTCATAGACACTGAGAAAGTAATGTGTTACATTTAGCTAGAACTATGCAGTAGCCATTAGAGACTGCTGATTTTTTTAATACTTCTTGGTTATTGTATGTGGGCAGACAAATAGAAGAATCCACACAATCTGGTTGCGCACAGAGCTAGATCATGCACCTAGTATTGTTTTTCATAAACAGATTTTTAGTTCTGTGAGAACACAAGCAGGAAAAACAATGCTCTGAAAAGATTAGTTTAAGACAAGCACAACAATAATTCAGAAAATTTTATATTATATTATAATATAAATATAATATATTATATGTTATTTCCAAAAAAACCCATCATTTTTTTTGTTAGAATTGCTTGGGTCACTTGACAGAGAAGCTTTGGTTAGAAAGTAAGTACAAAATGAATCTATAATACTGATATAAGCATTATAACAGTATAATATGCTGTAATAAAATTTGATATGTTTGGGTACTCTTTAGGGATTATCGTAACATATAAATCAAACATATTTAGGAATGTTTGGAAAAAAATATATTAAATAAACAAAGTAAGACATGAAGAATATATTTACAAGGATGGATCTCTTGGAGCTGTTTCCCCAGCCTGATTCTTGTGTACATCTCACTGCCACAATTTACCCTTGTTTACCCTTGCAAATGAGGCTGTAAATTGAATTCAGTGTATATATTTGTCCAGCTGCTTTTGTCCTGTTTTTTATGAGGTATATCTGCTTTCTTATTTAGTAATAAAGGAAATAATGATTATTGGTTCTGTTGAATAACCCATAACCTTTTTAATCTCAGCATGAATAATCAGCAGATAAACCCAGTAATGTAACAAAAGTTTAATTAGCTCCATCCAGTATGACAGTGAACACACTTGTTCTTCCCCTTTGCCTTTTTCCGTACCTGACAGAACTTTTTGTGGTTTTTTTTAAGATCTGTTTGTAGAATGGACCTTAAAAAGTAAACAGAAGCTTTGTGTCCGTGAAACCCAATTCCCATTGGAAGTAGTGGTAAAAGCCCACTGACTACAGTGGGAGTAGGATGCATTTTTTAAAAACCTGTGGTTAAGCATGTCAGGCAGAAATGCCTCCTACTATGTCTTTTTACCATACTTGCTGCACGGGCTTCAAGTCTGGTTTAAGTTTGTAATCAAACTGTACGTGAAGGTAACGAATGCTATATGGAGTACATGCAGAAGAGCATGTGGCATGCAGAAGAGCTGAAGTGTAAAAAACCACAATAGATGATCAGTAACTGGCACTCTGTTGAAGTTCAGACATCTATTCTGTAAAAATTGAAGACTTTACTATGTTCAAAATAAAGATACAATAATAAGTAGGTGGCTTATGATATACTAATGGATTGAGATATTTTTGTCTCTAGGCCACTTGTTTCAGTTCATTCTACATTAACATTGCCTGAAAGCCCTGGCATCCAGGTGTCTTTGTGTGGAGTGCGCTGTTGAAAATGAACTAATGGGAAGGCTCAAGCAGTCTCAGTGAAGGCAGTCCATCATGTAGCAATATATCAATGATGTCACCTGCCTATTCTGGCACTAATGTTGTCACTTTCTAATTCAGTCTGATAGGATGATCCCTTCACAGCTATTTGTTGATTTTAGTAGGTATGCTCTTGAAAGTATCAAAGAGAAGGAGCATGCAATCAATAGTGTGACCAATGTAAACAACAGGGGTGATGAAATTCATCATTTGGTCAAAGACTTTAAAAACTGTATTATTCTGGTTTTGCTTTATCCGCTTTCAACAAAAAGAAAGCCAGATGGAAGTGATGTTCTCAAAAAATTAAAATAACCCTATTAATTTTGTTTTCTTTTCTTTCTGCTCAGCAAAATCTCAAACAATTTCATTGGAAAAAGTTGACCTATTTTACCGGAGGAGAGCTTTCCTCTGAACAAAACTAAAAACCCAAAGATTTTATGGAAGAACCTGCATTTTCTTCCCAATTGTTCATATAAAAAACTCTCCAGTCTACAGAATCCTCAATCTGCATTTTTATTATGTATTAAAATAACATTAAAAAAAAGAAAAAATATTTTCAAGGATGACTATTACATAAATCTAAAAGGAGCATTTTCTTTTCCTTAGAATGCCTTAAAGGCAGTATATAAAAAAAAAAAATATGGTATAGTAGTTGATAACTTTTCCCCAATAAGATTTCATAAAAAATTTCTCTTGCGAAATTATGGTTAATCATGCAAGAGCTAAGACATCCGTGGATTTAGAAATTCTTAAATTGTCATTGACTACTAGCCACTGATCGTATGAATGTCATATCTTAAAAATGTTTCCAACTTATGAAGTAATATGATGACTCATAAGAGCTTTTACCACTGAGTAAGTATATCCATAAATTTCTGTTAAGTCAATGATCGTGACTGTAAGTGTCCTTATGGTCCTAAGTAAATGTGCATCTTTTCCCCCTCATTGACATTTGTCTTTAAATAAATTACAGGAACATTGAAAGAAAAACATTTTACATGCACAGAAGGTCTATGATGAGGGTGATCTAGAGCTCACTGAAATCATTAGGAGTTTACAGAAGATTTTTATTTGGACTATATCTCTCCACTGCAGTTCTGAGTGACCTGTTTCTCTGGTGTCCAGGAACCAGTGAGCAGGAATTAATAATCACAGTGATCTGCTACAATGAATGTTGCTCCTGATGTCTCCTTCAGCCCTGAGCCTGAAGCCAGCTGCATTGTACTTAATATAGTGTTGCCATTCTAGGGACTGCTTTTACCAAAAATTCTAGGTGCAACATTGTGGACCTTTTGTTGTGCTAATACAGTCTGATGGAACCATACACCAGGTAAAACAAATCTCTTCGACTTTGCATTAGGCATTAAGCTATCAGTAAGTATCACAGCTGTGTATGCTGTCGCACTGTACATTTGTACAGCTGTGGCAGTGAAGTGCCAAGGAACAGTCTCTGATGTTTTGTGTCTTTCCGTGTCAAACAGGATGTCTACAACACCACATAGATCTGCAGCACTCCTGTGATGAGAAACAAGGTTCTTAAGAGGCATAATACATAAACGYCTATGTTATTCAGCTTTGCTTCTAAAATAATATACTGCTTGCTCAGTCTGCTCGTGGCAGTGTAGGCATTTCGCTTCTAAAGAAAGATTTCTGCTCTTGGGGAAAATGGTATTGACTGCAAGGCAGACATTGCAGACATCTGAAAGATAGTTTAAGGCTTGATTATTTCTTCCAAGGTTTGAACAAAGTGGCAGCCAGGGAGTGTTTCTAGTTCCTCCCTTTTAACTGTCCATTACTCAGGGACTTATTCTGGTTTCCCTGTTCTCCCTTTGAAAATCAGTTGGCTTTGGCGCAGGTGTAGGGAGCACTGCGAATGATTGTATTATGTGACTTTTTTCTTTCATGTAAAAGGTGAATGTTTACAGTGATTTACACAGTGAAGTCAGTCAAGCAATTCACTCTTACAAAATACATACTTTTTTTTTGTAGAAAGTCACGTTAAGTCTAGATTTCCCTGTTCCTCCCTTGTTTTGGCCTATGTACATTTTAATGATCCAGTACACTAAAGTGTAAAGAGACATTATGAACACTGAATTTTCCAAGTCTCTCAACATTTCAGAGGCACATGCTAGATACCTTCTTATCAATAACTTTTAATAGTGCTTAATACTACTTGCTGAATTTTAATTCCAACTGTTATTTAGTAATTACCATAGTGCTGCATAGAATATTAGATACTTCAACTCAAGATAATTTAAATAGCTCTAATTTATAAGTCAAGAAATTAGCTGAAGAAGAACGGCTCAATATAGTAATATCTGGGTTAGAATTTAATTTACAAAACACAATAAACTCAGTTTTTGTCCATTATTGGAGTTTGGGATCCACAACTAATTTTGCAATAGTGATCAAGGTTTATTCTTTGGAATCTTATGTGAAATAATGTTTTCTAGAATTATTTAATACATGATCACTTTGATATTTGAGTTAATTTAATTTCTCTACTTTTAAAAAAACTTCTCCCCCTGCCAGTTTCCAGAATTCACGTTTTCATCCTCTCTTTTCAACGTTCCTTCTTATCTTTCACTTTTCTCATAATTCCTTAGGGATTTATGACATCAGAGAAATGAGACCACAGACATTGCCATTCCTAGTTTTCCTTTAATAGGATGTCATCAGGGAATGTCTCAAATATCTTATGTGTTTTACAGAAAGCGTAGACTGCTTGTCCCACCAAATTCAGTTTTCAGTTATTCACTTTACCTTATCAGAAACTTTTTTTTATTAGAACTCTTTGTTTAGTGTGTCTGTGTTTAATCCAGAAAGGCTGTTTGCTTCTTACCCACAGTTATTTATTTCCCCTAATAATATCTTATGAAGAACCTGATAAAAAAACTTTCAGAATATCACATATAAATGATATATATAGGGTCACCTTTATCTCATGTTTTATTTTTGTTCCTTCATACTAGAAAATCTTTATATCCTGCCTAGAAACTCTCAGCATCACTAATCTTGTCTAAATTTGTGATGGTTATAATGAAGGTGAACGTTATTGGAATAGACGTTAACTCTGTATGTGGTCATTATTAAAATTAATCTGCTCTACAAAATTTACAATATGTGCTCATAAGTATCAAAAGCACATAAAATCATGCAGATCTTTATACTGCTTTTCTTTTTTAGAAAGATGTCAAAGCGTTTGTATTTTTTCAGTGGTTGTTACCATTTTATAATTATCAATGCTTTAAAAAGAAAAACAGATAGAATAAAATTGGTGAATCATTCAGAAAAATTGAAGTGTCATGGTTTAACCCCAGCTGGCAACTAAGCCCCACACAGCTGCTCGCTCACTCCCCCCCCGGTGGGATGGGGGAGAGAATCGGAAGGGTAAAAGTGAGAAAACTCGTGGGTTGAGATAAAGACAGTTTAACAGGTAAAGCAAAAGCCGTGCATGCAAGCAAAGCAAACCAAGGAATTCATTCACTACTTCCCATCGGCAGTGACTGGAGTGCATTGCGACAGAAGGTAATTCATGGTTGTCCTCTTACATGCTAGAGAGGCAGTGCTATCAACTGAATTCCTGCTTCAGAAAGAATTCGTATAATGAATGGGTCTAATTTTGAATGGCTCAGTCTCAGATGTTTTGGTGGATAGTCTGGTGATGACTGAATTGGATTGCATCTCAGGTATAAAGGCTTAACTTTGCTTTAAGACTTGTGGAAACTTTGGCAGATACTAGGGGTACCTCGTTCAGGTTAGTATTTAAGCATATGTCTAACTGAAGCTAGGAGATATTTTGATCTGTCTTTAAACTGTCTAAATTAAGGCCTTGGTTTCTCTGTACACTATTTTTCATCTGTTAGGCTCTGTATGTGCGTGTCAGTCTTGAAGTCTGTGCAGTCCAAGCTCATTGTATAAAATTTGGAACTGATCTTCTAGAGATATAAATCATTTCACTGCCAAAACTTAGCGATTTTTTTTAAACTTCTGTTTAAAACATTATTAGCAGCTGTCTTAAGAACAGCTGCTTTAAAAGTATGACTATACTATCACAAAATAACTTTCTGTATTTTATATTTGTTTTCTTGTATTTTGTTTTCTTCATTTTTCTGTAAGGTAAGTGTCTAAATGGGAACTCTGATTTTCAAAAATCTGTTCTATAAAGAATAACCCTAAGGTCCTTTGAAAATCTGGCACTGCTTTTACTATCCATTTACTATCCTAAGTACCTGTAAAATATGATTCCCCTTTTACTGTCAAGGGCAGATAATGCTGACTATTCTTCCAATACTCTGGTTAGTAATATTTTTTCTGATGGGTATCCTGGACAGGTTTTACAGGTTTTCCATATATAAAACTATGATCTTAGCTGTTTAGCATCATTATTCTGAGATCTGGTGTGTGTATGAACATTCAGGATTCATATACCTTTAGACGTTAGACTAATTTCATATGTCTTCAAGATGAAATTTTCATCTATTACCTGTCCCTTACCATTTCTCATGGGCATTTTGGCTAAACATGGGCTTTTCTGTGCTGTCAACTGTACTCTATGTTACAGGTAATTTATTGGAATGGTTTGCAATGATTACTCCATATGAATTTCAGGGACTGTGAAATTTGAGGAAATTTGCTTTTATAGATAAATGGAAAAGATTGCAGTAGTACAAGCCTCCTACAAGAGGAAATCCCATTGAACAATAGAATCCTTATTCTTATTGTGGGAGGTAGTTGCCAGGCATACATTGTGGAAAGTATATGTTTTATTGATCTACCTCCCTTTACTTTTAGTAAAATTTCCTTAATTTACTATTAGTTCGTAATAGATTTATATATGTTTGCACAAAAAACATATAGCTATCTATGATACTGTACTGATTTAATTTCTGTTCAGTGCTTTTCCATTTTATTATTTTTGCTATGAAATTTCAAATAGTTGGTATATTTAAGAAGGTCATGTCAGATATAACTATAAAAAGCAGTTTCCCATTTTCAATAAAATATTACAACTGCAATTGGCCCAGGGTTGTTTGTCTGTTGAGTCATACTGGAATTACACAGTGCTGTGCCTTAGTTTCTCTGTGGGGAAGAAATCAGTGACACACATTTTGGGTATATGCTAAATGAGCACCCTGCCCCCTCTTGCAACTCAGCGCAATTTCGAATTGGTTTATTAACGCAGTTCTCCTTTTGCTGAAATCTGGATGGCTCGCAGGAGACCACTCAAGTGTTTTTTAAGCCAGCTTCCCAAAGGGTCATGGGAAGGCATTGTTAGTTTAGGAGCACTGCTGGGTCTGAGCTGGTCCTGAATATTTTCATAACAGTATTTTAAAATTAATAATGCCTACTACAACATGGCTCTCTGGGAACAGAGTGTAAAGAGCCAAGTGGCTCTGCAAGAAGCAGCCTTGCCACATGAAAGACAGTTTGAGCTGGAGATGGGAAACACCACTGAATCTGTATGGAATAAAACAAGGATGCATGGTGCAGAAAACCAGGAAAGTTTTGCAATTAAGGAAAGTGATGTGGACACCAGAACAGGTTAAGCGAAGTCAGCCTGGTTTCACTTGGCATGGAACTTTAGATTCTAGACTGTGTGAAAGGAGGCTGTCTTGTTTCCAGGTCAAATTGAGCCTTGTATACTAGTTATTTGTCTCTCTCAATTAAAAATCCATGCTGGATCCAAATTGCCTCTGCATGGAACCAGTCTTGGTGCATCATTGTTTCTGGCACAATTAGCCCACAGTCCAGGAAGAAAATACTTGGAGATAGTTGAAAGCAGTAATTGAGAGCTGAATAACAATTAACTAAGAACTTAGTCCCCACCATGGAATAATCATGGAAGGAACACGGTATGTAATGGTCTTCTGTTATTTTCTACAGTAACACAATCATATATTAAGATTTATGTATCTCCCTGAATACTTTTGAACAATGTTCCTGTCTTCCAAAACATTATGGGTTATAAAACCCAAGTATCTGTGACTGAATTGACATTCTAAATCATAATCATGTAGGAAGAATTATGAGAAGTGGGTGGAGAGGAGGAGAAAAGGAAAATAATAATGACATAGCAATAAAGTACATACCTTATATCGTTACATCGGATGCCTCTTGGATAAAAATGGAACAATTCTTTCTACATACTTCACCAATGTGTGTTTAGGTTATTCAGAAATAAAGTGGACACAGCACTCAAAATATACTAGTCTAACGTGAGAGAGGCAGTTGCCCATGGTGTCTCCCAGGGCTGGGGGAGGCTGTGGTGCAGCATCCAGGTGGGGCTGGAAGCCAGTGAGAGGCAAGAAAACATTTGAAAAATAGCCCTGAGCATAAGGAGAAAGGAATGCCCCCACTCCCGCCTTGAACACTGTACCCCACCCAGCACAGAGGTTTGCCAAATAGAATTAGTTCTGTAAACTACATAAATCTTCAATGTAATTCAAAAAACTTTCTCATGCCTAGTGATTTTGCAGCTGAAGAAATTATCTCACTCTCTTCATTTCTAAATAGCTTCTGAAAAGTTGTGCCCATTTCTACCAGTAAAACACAGTAAGATAAACTCTGTAGGGAGAATTTCAGCTCTTTTGAACTATGTAAAAGCTTGTATTTTATCTGGAATTGACCTTCTTTTCTGTGTAAAATTTATTGTATTTTTATCTGTCACCAAATGCTTACTGTCCTGCAAAGATTCAGTGTGTACCTCCTAGAGCAGGACTCTCTGGCTGTGTACTGTGTCTCCTACTGCCATGCCTCTAAAACAAAAAAAGCGCACATCTTGAAAAGTGCACATCAGTTTACCTCAGGCTAATGCTGAAGGATACAATGCAAAGATTAAAAGAGTGTTGGAGCTAAAGAAAAATAAGATCACAGCTAAAGATTTTCTAAGATCCTTGGAACTGATAATGCTCTTCTGATGACTGGCAGATTTAGTCTCCAAAAACAGATTAGATGTCAACGAGATTGCATGGATTTATTGATTTCATATTCCTTAAAGATGCACTGTACTGTGATACCTTGGTATTTCTTCATTGCTGACCTAAAACATGGAATTTTTCTATCTGTTACTCAAAATTTTATCATAAAGAAAGTTGGCAAAAGGATGTATATGTATACGTACTTTTACACACACACTTATATATCAACACTATCTGGAGAGAAAGTGCTTACTGTTTCTATGTATGTTTTTGAAGTCAGATGTAGCCCAGTGAATAGGATTTCTGCTGTATTATTATTAAATGGCAACAGGTGTCTAATCAGGCAGTGCTCAGTTCTTGGTAGGGCTTGCCTGGGCCTGAGCTGGTGCCAGCTTGCTCTAACAATGATCTGGTGGCCACAGGACCATTGCTTGACCTGAGGCAAGCCCCTATGACTGCTGCAGATGGGTGAAGCTGAACAAACCAGACAGTCACTGTGGGACAGGCAGTTGCCCATGGTGTCTCCTAGGGCTGGGGGAGGCTGTGGTGCAGCATCCAGGTGGGGCTGGAAGCCAGTGAGAGGCAAGAAAACATTTGAAAAATAGCCCTGAGCATAAGGAGAAAGGAATGCCCCCACTCCCGCCTTGAACACCATACCCCACCCAGCACAGTGCTTGGGATGCTGATAGGTCGCTTTGGCACCCCATTATCTCTCTGCTTGAAGAAGTCTGGTGCTGTTGAGCAGAGGACCGGAGGGACATTGGAAGTGCAAGCACTACACCAGAGAAAAAGGGTAGCTCTTAGTATGTTCTCATGTATAACAGTTTATAAGCGTATTATTACTAATGAGGCTTTTCTATATTTGAACTACTGATATCATTCTAACAGGGTCAAAGATAGCTGTTTGCTAGATTTTGATCAGACTAATATTTTAATTAGGCTAACGATAAATTCTTAGCTTCATGTGTAAAAAATGTTCCCTGGGGAGAGTTGCTTTCAAAGTGCACCTCAAACTGGAACTAAAGTAGACACACCTTCTTGTGAGGAGCAGGTGAAGCGGCATTTAGAAGGATAATGTGGAGTTGTGCTGCAGTTGAAATGAATCTTATGTGGGAGAACACTAGTTGATGCATTTGTATTTTCTATGTCTTTGGGTTTTTTACACTTTAATCCTTCTAAAACTGGTTAGAACCCAAGTAAACACTTCATACTGCACACCATACGCTTGAATAAATAATTGGGTAACATGGTGCATATTGCTGACATGGTGCAATAAATAAAAATTAGTTGTTCATAGTTACTCAAAACAGTCTTTGAAATACATCTTTTCTTTTTCTTTTCTTTTCTTTTTTTTTTTTTTAAACAAAAACATGTTTATTTTGAGGATATCCAGTTTGGAACTGTAAGTAAAATTAACACATATGCAAAAATCTGACAGCAAAATCCATTTGCATTTTTTTGCAAAATGAACACTAGTTACAACCGCCTACACAAGGCACAATTTAAATCTTGAAGTTAAATCCTACAGGAGTAAGAAAATCACAAGGGACTAATCTTCCTGAAATACATCTTTTCCTTTGGCATCCATCCCACCTGACCCCAGTGCAGCCAAATCACATATARGTAATTTATTTTAAAAAATGAACACAGTATTCTTTCTTTTTTTGTTGTGTCTGTTTTTCTGTGACAAACTGATTTTTGTTTGGTTTTGCTTGAATTATAGTCTATAAGAAGTTACAATCTATAGGTTAACGTAATTCAACGTGGGAGTTTAGCTTATGGAATTCTTTTATGTTCAGTGCTTCACAAAACTTCACTTCATAAATTAAATTGTTGTCCATTTGTGAAGTAAAGATAGTTTGCGTGCAAAATTATACACTACATTAATAAAATATGAATTTGGCATTTATTAGAATGAGTCAACCATTTGGTAAAATTGTATTCATTATGAATCCTGTTTCTCCACCTAGAAAATAATTGTTAGTTGTTAATGAACACATTTTTTTCTCATTGCCTTACCAATTTATGTATTAATGTTTCTTAATGTAATAAGGAACTACTTGTTGCAAGAAACCTTGTCTGGGTAACTCAAGAATCCTACATAAAGTTAATATAGCAGGTTTTTGACAGGTCTTATTTCTCCAAATACAATTATTATTATTTTTTAAATAATTGGATCTTGTTATTCATGTCTTAGATCAGACAGTCTTTCTTAAGTATTGTTGTATTAACAATATTAGTGTATGTGCTAAGTAATATGAGTAGTGGTTAAAGAAAAAATTTGAGGCATCAGTTGCTTCTAGAACGTAGCTTGTCTGAGTGTGAAGGCCACAAAAGAGTACGATTTAAGATAATCCTGTCCTTAATCCTTATTTATCCCTAGAAACCCTTTCTCAGACACTGCAGGGGTTTACTTCTGCATTCTGGTGCCTCATGTGGGAGCCAGAAGTTCAGGGTTTCCAATGTCAAGCCATGAGGCACTGGTAGGTTTGCTTACCTTATGTTTCATAAACCACCGTGCACTCATTCAGCCCACACTGCAATCCAGCCAGACATGAATGAGTTTCCAGCCCAAAAGCACAACCAAAGAGCTAGGATTTGGCAAACAGATGCTGCCTTGCCAGGCTCAAGCCCAATGCTGTCCTAATCACACTTGCAGAACTTCTGTTTTGGAGATAGTGTCTGTTTAGCTGTGAGTACAGTGTCAATATACATCTGCCTGCAAAAGATACTGTAGACATACCCCTTCTTCCCATTTGGATCTAGTACTAGATTTCCCTATGTTCATATGTGTGGATATACACTTGGCACTAGTTGTCTTATCTTGAAAATAAATCAAACAACTAGGTAAATCCACACTGCATCAGCATTGTATTTTAATAATATCCCCAAGTGAAATGAAATAGAAGTTGTTTGAAGTGTATACTTTAAAGGGAATCTATAGATTATTGTTGTTCTATATTCACAGATTGTGAGGGCAGCAGGGGGAAGTGAAAGCACTTCCACCTTAACTGAATATCTTCTGGTCTACTTAAAAAGGGAAAAAAAAAAAAAAAAAAATTACCATGTGAGGAGAGAAATGTACTATTATAATCTTTCCACAATAATTTGTTAGATGGTGGATTTTGTTTGCTTAATATAGCTTTGCTAATTGATACAATAAAACTTTCATAAATATAATCAGAATTTGAATTATTGCATTTGTACCAGTATTGTGTTTGCTAATGCCAGCTCACTTGCAACAATGTCTGTGAGCATAAGGGAGTGATTCAGATGTTCATACTGTGAGTGAAGTTGCTGTTCATATTCAGCATGACTAAATCTACAGTTGCATTGTATTCAAATGAGACCAAAAGGATGTCTGAATATCAACAATAAGTTACAGAAACCTTTTCTCCTCAAACTCTCTATAGTCTCTAATTTTTAATTTATACAGATACCAGGGAGCCAAATCAACACATACCAAATAAACAAATGCAGCAAAAGGATGTTTTCCGGTCCTTATTCTCTATTATCCTTAATTTTGTATAAACACTGGTAGTCTCAGAAAGAAACTGCATAGCCAACATACAAGGAGAGGGGAGCCCTCACAGTAATACAAAATTGGGGCTTTTTGTCACAGACTGTCCACAGTTACTGGTTTATCATTCTACATTCCAGAGTCCTGGGGAGCTAGTGATTACATCGGGGCAGATCTGTGAATAGTAACTAGGAAAACCATACCTGTTGTGTTTCCTGAAATTTGTCTGGAGGCTGGCCACCCCTGAGCCGAGTCTATCTGGACCAGGAACAAGAGGCCCTTGAGAAGCTTGGAGCACAGGGTAGGTTACCTTGCCTGATTCACTGTGCTCATTTGCCATCTGCCTATTATTGGCCCAGCTAAGACTGTATTGTACAGAAATGCTGCTTCCAGTACCCAGACTAGTAATTTAAACTAGTTGAACTTTTTCTATGCTGTCTTGCAGTCAAATCTATCCTGTGGATTTTACAAGTGCAAACTTAGTTTTGTTTTCATGATGAAAAAAAGCCATCCAACATGACTACTTTTTTTATTATTTAATCTTTTTTTAAAATCCCAAAAATATGTTATGAACCTTCTTATTGAGAGAAATTGTTCTAGGCTGTATTTTATTCAGGTATCATTTATTTATTTATTATTTATTTATTATTTATTACCACAAACCACTTTTGAAATCTTAAATGTTAATTTCTTAACTATCTTAGCATTCTTAGTTGGTGAAATCTTTATACTTAATGTTCTGTCAAGGATTTAGTACTATAGATCTGGTTTGTTTTGTCTCATAAGCTATCTGTGCCCTTTGTGACACCCTGTGACAAATACCACAGCGTACAATACAGCCTACATACAATATATACTGAACAACACGAACATTCAACACAACACAGCTAATACGTGCCTTTTGCCAAGGAAAAATCTGCCAGGAGGCAGTGACATTAGGATGGAAATATTAAATATTTGAAGCTGGGCAGAAGTGAATAATCAGTTCAGAGCAGGTGTAATTGCTTTATTTAAGAGATGATGGATAACTCAGTATCATTATTGTTGTCAAGTGAAGTCTGCGCGATTTGTCAGCAACTGGCAGCTGAATGGCTCCAGCATCCAAGAGATCAGGCATATCATGGCGCTCATGTCAGAGCAGGGCATGTAGCTCTCTCAACAAGCCTTCAGGCATTCAGCGAGTTAGGCGAGTGGTTTCCTTTATCTCAGCCTAGCAAAGTAGATGAACTCAAGGTGGACTGTTAATTAACAGTGGAGACGGCATAAGTTTTGCCACTTACAATACAATTAAGCTTTGATAGAATGGCTTTGAAATCTTTCACGTGTCAGTGAAGGACTTTCAAATTCAAGAAAAAAGTCGTCTAGTTTTGAAAATACTATTATGGAGTAATTATGGTTGTGGGGTTTATTCAAAAATGTGGTTTTTGCTGAAGGTAAATCTATTTATTCTCTTTTTGATAGAAACATTTGAGATCATATTAGGAAACACATTAGGAAACCTCTCTCAGATATCTACAATAAACTGTTCTGTAAAAATACAGAAATTTATTTTTGGAAGCCTGAGTAGAGCTTTATGTCATTCTCAATACCAAACACTTCTGCAAAGATGTTCCTAGAGTTAATCAAGGGTATTAATTAGAAATAATAGCAACTTTGTGATTGAAAAATGTGTGAATCTGAGTAGTTTCTAGAAGCAGTTTGCTCAAATTGACTATCTCCTTCCAAAGTAATAATAACAATAATAATAATTCTGAAAAAGACAATTTAAAAAAAAAAATATTACTTGATTTTTTTTTAATGTAAAATGTTCTGTAATAATGAGATTCCTGTATTGGCCAATAGATATCTTTAAAAGTAAGAAAATAAGATTAGATAAATCTCATAAAGCATCTTTAAAAATGGAGTTGACTCTAAATCAAGTTGCTACCTAGCTCAAGGTAACACAGGTAATTATATTGGTAGTTATCAATATTTGTTGCCTTTGATATTAATGTGTTGTTCAGAAATGCATCAAACTGCACATTAGTAAAGTGTTGCTATTAAGTCAAAACTTAATCCTGTGTTTGCTTTCTCATATTGTCTTCACAGTCAGAGCATACCATAGTTGGATGTCTTCAAATCATATCAAGGATATCAGCGAAGTCCCAAGTCACTAGCAGTTGCCTATCTCTCAGAATAATAAGACAAAACCCTTTCCCATGAATAGCCAATTTTGTACTTTTATTCCTAGGCAAAAGCTAATTTGGTTAGAGCTGATAAAAATATGTTATTATTACAACATTGTGCAGGATGAGATATTAATGAATGTGCCAAGGAGAGACAATGCACAATCATGTTATTGTGTACATTTTTGTACTGAAAGAATGTTCTTGGCACTGTAGCAGTCATAAGGTGGTAAACTTGAAATTCTTTGATGCATTTGGCACAGGAAAGAATTTCCTATTTATTAATGTAAATTATGAAGTTTCATTAATCGAGAAAGAGCTGACCTAGTGACACTGTTCCATGGACTAAACCAGTTTTGTTTTTTACAGGAAGAATAAAAAATGTAAAATAGAGACAATGGCTTTCTGGATTGTTACTGAATCTAATGGATAATCCATTTGTTAGTCCTGATGAAGGACTAGCAAAAGGTGTCTTTTTCACTATGCTGACTTATATCAGCTCTGTTAACACTGACATGAAAAGGGAATGTCTGGAAATATTCTGCACAGCAAAGTCTCAGTGATGCAACGTATTGAAGCAGGACTACAAGGTGACTGCTGGCAGTATTGATGGGAAAAAACAAACAACGTGTATATTCTATCCCAAGTAGCTAAAACTCTTAGATTATTTGTAAAAGACAGTGAAAATAAAGTCCAGGAAAAAATAGTTTACAGTCTAGTCCTATATGTCACTAAATTAATAATTCCCACTAAATGTGTTGCTGATGCAGTATAGATGTCCTATTATAATGACACTTTGTACTTGATCTACAAATCATATCGGTTCCTGTAATATGTAAAAAGGATATAGGATTGGGAGTAATACCGGTATATATTACAATTTTTTAATAAAAGGATCAGATCCATTGAATGAAATAACTAAAAGTTTTGCACTGGTGATAATACTCTGTAATAACTACTGATTTAATTCATTGCTTGTTCATTAATATAAAATACTGGAAACTTGTTTTAAATGCTGAAATCTGATCAAGAAATCAAATTTCTGCAGAAAGGAAAAATAAAAATAAAAAAAAATCAAAACCAGTACAGCATCACCTTTGTGATGCAATAGTGATGACATCAAATTGCATTATTTCAAGGGTCTCCAAAGTTGAAATGACAAGCAAGCTACACGCCTACTGCTGTGGCAAGTTAAATGCTTTTAACATCAATGTAACAATCCTGTCACATCAGTTTCACTAATTATCTTAAGTGGAGCTGCGATGACTTAAAATAGCTGAGGATTTATCCCTGCATGCTGCTACAGGGATGACAAAGTATATGTGAGATGTAGTTTTAGGACCATATTACTACTTTTTGTAGGTTGGAAAGGATTAAGCAATAACATAGCAAATTGTTTCTCACTCCAAGTAACCATAGTACAGATATCAGCACAAATATCCTGTGCAATGGAGTAAGTTCAAATGTACTGCATTAAGCAGCTTGTCATCTCTAGTTTTATTATTATTGTTCCCAAGTCAGATTATTGTACTCCAGAAACTGTGCTGTTTCTGGTTTCTCTTTGTCTTAATTTGATTGGAAGGCATTGCCTGCCAAATAAAAGGTCACTTAAAATGAGCCAATTTAATAGAGTAGTGATCCTACACAGTACCAAACATCTTCACTGATAGGATTGTGCATTATTTCATAAATACTTACGTTATTGTGATGCTGGCCACACAGTGAATACTCATAATTATAATCATAAATTCAAATGAGAAAAATAAGGCAGTGCAGTATGAGAAAAGTCTAGAAGATAAATATTGTAAAGTACTCTGTAGTCTTGCTCTTCCTCCTATCTCCATTGAATATCTGCATCAAAATTGAAATATAGATGGTATTTGGACTTTGCAAGTAACCAAGCTTCCTATATATGATTTATTTTTTCTCTATAGCTGGAACTAAAACATAATGTACGCAAAGACCTCTAATGGTTGTAATGTGCTTTGAATCAAACCTTTATCCAAAAGAAAAACACATTTTTCTGAAATATGTTTGTTATAAACAGGTAGCACTGAATAGTAGGATTGCTTGTGTTCTATTTCTCTCTCCCCCCACTAATGTACATTGCCTTCCTGGTGTTCATGAGCAAAGGAAAGGCGTTACATTAAAGGACATCTGAAAATGTATTCCATTTCCATCATTTTGAGCCAATTCCAATCTCTGAAGTATCAAGAAACTAAATAAGATGCAGTAATTTCTCCCACCTAACATCAGGCCTTTAACCAAAACACCAACATCAGACAATAGAGGAATTCAGTAAACTCTATAAAAGGGTGACACAACCCATACAATTAATATGTCTAGACGTACCACCTACTTCCTTCTTTGTTTTATAGTTCAGGATTTGGGTCCTAAAGCTGAAAGCACACAGGAAGTCCAGTGGATATTTGTGCTCATATAGCCACCAGCCTGTATGATTTCTTGCCCAATACTGCTTACAGTATTTGGAACTAACAGTACTTTACAGAAAACTGAGAAAAGGTAAATAATAATGCATAAAAGAAGGTTGAGTACAGAAGGTCCAGATTGCTAGCAATACCGTAATTTTAGGAGGTTCTTATCCTCATTAAGTGAATAATATTTTTCTCCCCTCCACTGCTGCTGTCCTCCTGTCCCTATATCTCTCCATTGCATTTGCAAAAGTTAATTTACTTCGTGTGCCACTGTGCAAGATATCTTTAGAATGATTCAAATGAGGAGAAACATTATTAGATCTAGAGGTGCACCTACAACAGCTCATACCTTTTCCTTAAATGTTTATCAAAGTGTCATTTTGCACTCTTTAAGGATCTTTCCACTTAAATGCAGTACAGCAATATGTGGAAATGTAAATTAGCATTTTTCAGTTGTTGATGTTCAAAGAACTAATTAGAACCTTACAAACATATAAAATATGTAATTCTCCTTCTTTCTTCATGATAGAGTTAATTAAAATGCTCAGCACCGTCTCATTGAGAGACAAAGACATGAACAATATAACATTTCCAAGAACCAGACTGTGTTTTCCTCCCTATTCTCCTCTACAAAGTGTACTCATCCTTAGATGGTATCTATGCTACCCAGTAGCAATTCCCACCAAAAGTGAAATTCCAGTTCAGGTGAACTATGATATCCTATACCAGTTACRTTTCAATGTTTTATATATATTTATTATCAAAGAGGTTTCAGATAGGAAAAAACCCAACTTCTTAAAGAAAGCATTCCTTGAATTATGTTTATAACAATGCTTATGCTGTGAGTTTTAAAGAAAGAGGATTTAACACATCCTGGTTAAATGATGAGAAAAATCACAATCCTTTGTATAATGTTAGTGTTAATACATATTTCTATAAGGAAAAATTTGTTATGCTGAGATATATAAACCCGCTTTAAATGTGAATAATGTAGATGTGAATAGTCCTAAAACCTTAAATTCTCAGTCTTATTTCTTTAAAGGAGCAGAATGGATGTTGGAAGTCTATATGACATTAATTTATTATTTCTATGTTTTCTTTATCATGTACCAGTGTGTTTTTACATGGTAATTTCTTTTAATTCTAATGATTTTTTGAGTTTAAAAGGCCCAAATCCATTATTCTTTCCTCCTCTCTGTGGTTTGTTTCAGTTGAAAGCTCATCAAGAATAAAATCTAACATGTCATCTCTTTACTAATACTTTTGTCCATAATCATTTTAAAATTCTTTTTTTGGCGAGAAAAATATAACTGAATTGTTTTGCTTTATTACTTATAATGTTTGTTTTCCAGTGGATCAAAAAGTATCCATCTTACAGAATTTTTTTCTGATTCTGCTCCTCCTGAACTGCATGGTAAAGTTTTTGTTGTCTTTGAATGTCCTTACAGAAAATGAGAATTAATGTTTCATATTGATGGGTTTAATATAGGCACCAGGGCAAAACACAGTAGAAATGAAATGGAGGAGCTCATTGCCACAGGATGGTCTAGAAACTAAAAATATAAATAGGTTTGAAGAACAATTCATTATCTGCTAAACACAATAGTCTAAATATAATCTTTGGCTAGGAAAGTCTGTAATTGCCAAGCACTGGCCACTCATGGGATATCCATCAGATAATTCTATATTTTCTATGCTTTTTTTAGATTCAATGTTTCATTCAGCAGCATTTTCTACACATGGTGAATCACCATTTCCATTCTGTCATTAAAAACTGCAAAAAAAAAATTATTTTATCAGTAAAAAAAAAATCTGATAGTCATAAGTGCCCTAAATTTTCAGCAAACAGGTTGTTACTCTCCAACAGTCCTTTTATTATCATTCTTCAAAAAGTAAGATATTCTTAACGGAGGTGTTACTGCTAATGTAAATGCTTTAAAATACTGACCATTTGGTGAAAGAAAATGTAAATACAAAGAATTCTACAATTATTTGCTGTTTAATGAATACTTTCATTTGCTCTTGAGTGTAAGTACCTAGCAAAAGAGCACATGATAACTATTACTAAAATTATTTATTTATGGTATTTATGACCTATTGAATCTCATAAAATTGTTAAATTTCAGTTAAGTGTACAATACTTTAACATTTCAACAATTAGTAGCTATTGAAAATACAAGTGGTAATTTTTAGTTCCCAGTGAAAACCTCAGTCTGCTAAAGTCTGTATCAATTTCCTTTCAGAGAGAGGCTGATACATGTACAAAGAGCACAGGTTAGAGACAAAGAACTATTTAACAATTGTATTTGGAATAATTTTTCCTGACTGCCATTTGTTATTTAGATAATATTTTTAGATAATTTGCTACTGCATGGATTATTTGAGTTCCCTAATCTGATCGGGTTCCACATGTTGAGCCATAATATAGCCTTAAACCCATATCCAGTATAGCAGAATACTCCTTCCACAGGAAGGGGTGTCACTGAGAACAAAACTGACCATAATTTTTTAGGCAAAATGTATTTTTTATATAATCTCAAATGTTTAATTAGAAACATCAGGGGTTTTCTAAAGTTTTACTGATTCCAAAGCGATTTTTTAGATTTTATTCCTGTAGAAGTGAATGAATGTAAATCATTAGTACAGAAATAATCCAATCCTTAATAAAGTGAGTAGACATAGCTCTTAGCTGTGCCATTACACTTTCCATGGTAATGTTTCCTTCAAGTACATCTTCTAATTAAAACTGCTTGTTAGCAGAATTAGATCTTTTAATACTTATAGGGTATTGGACATATGCATTGCAGGTTCCTTTTTAATCTGGTGGACAAAATTCTCTACATATTTTTTGGCAGGTACAGATCAACATTTGTCTTAATGGTATTATACCAGTTCTAAATAACTACTTTGAATTAAATGATATAGTCCTGTTTTGTTTAATCAAGTTAAAGAAAACAAAGCAAAAATAGTGAATGCAGACTTCTAAAGAACATCATTTTAAGAAACAGAGAATTTGTAGTGCTGTGTCATCAGAGGAAATGTTCTTGATTTGACTGAATAGTCTGACATAGCACTAGCTGACAGAGCAAGTAGATAATGAAGGACTGAGATAAAGAAATACACCATGCATGAGAGATGCAGAAATGAGTGAAAGGCAATAGTGAAAGTGGCTGACAGTACTGCCGTGATGCCACTGGGAACTGGATCAGGTAACACAACTTCTTCAGTACCGTAAATAATATTAATGAAGCTTACTGGTTTTTGTGGTGTCTTACAGAATTCAGTTTTGGAGTGAGCATGAGTTGACTGACATAAAACATGTTTTGGTTTGGTCTGATTTGGTTTGGTTTTCTTTAGTTTACTTTGGTTTGTTGTGGTTTGATTTGTAGCTCCTAGGAAGTTTAGAAACACAATTCTCTCTGGTATTCCACAAAAGCTGATTCTCTAAACTACCTATATGGTTTCATATGTGTCTGCATTAATTCAGATACTACTGATGAATTGTAAGATATATCTGAAAGAAAAGAGAAATAATACTGGACTTGACAGCTGCAACACCTTGTGTACCACTGCTCAGTTATACAATCTGAGTTGTGGCTTTTTCCCAGATATCCTGTCTTTTTTCTTGGTTTGCTATCCATGGTATAGACCATTTATGAATAAAACACTTCTGCAGCCAGGTACCTATTTTATCAAATATAGAAACACTACCAGTCCCCACTATAACAGATAAGTAATTGAGTGGTCCTACTGGAGATGCAATAGAAAGAAGAACCATGGTAATGTTCAAGTGACAGCTAGCTGTGGGGTTAGTCTTGGTGGCAAAATATTATTGTTGCCAGCAGAAGAGGATTATTCAGTTTTTTTAAATAATCAGGAGGGCATTTTAATGGGGTCTTTTGGTGCCTCAGATGGTAGAGTTCTACTGGCCAGAATCTCCCAAGGAAACTTAAAGTAAGGCATATACAGAAATGAATGTAGCAATAAGCTCTACATCAAAACCCTTAGAAATGAATTAAGGGGAAGGCGAGAGTTTTACTCAGGAAATATCCATGAAGTTGGCATTAATGTTAGATAGGAAACTTTACACAGATTTTTTATTTGTTCCCCTCTATTTTTAGACATTAATTTAAAACATATACAATTAGAGGTGTAATCAAAGAAATATATCTTAAGGCATTAGTAAATGAGAAAGTTAGAAAATAAACACAGAAAACCAGAACGTAAAGGTCTAACTAGATCATTCTATTTATCTCCCTGTGAGGAAAAGATGTCACATAAAATCTTTCAAATACTTTTTGAGGTCCAAACTTCAGGAAAGAGTATAATTTAGCCTGACCTCTTCCCGCTGGTAAATTGAGATTTTAACCACTAGGCTAAACAGTTATGAACATACTATATTCCTAAAAATCATGTTTCAATGGCATGCAATGATATTAGCAATGTACTTGAGGCTGTGTAGTTCAAAGCAAAAACAGATACATAAATAGATCAAATAAGAGAAGTTCAGCTTAAAACACAGTAATGAAATAGAAAAGTAAGAATGTTATTTTACTTCTGAATAAAAATGTGCAAAGCTCTCAAGTATATGAATTAAAAAAAAAAAACAACAACTTTCTAGTTATTGCAAACTAACATCATATTGAAATTTGAAATTGTATATCAAATATGGAAATCAATAAAGTTTACTAGTACTGTTAAGTCACAGGTCTACATTAAATTACTGGTAACTGACACACAAACATGCACTATCAAGGTCACAATTACAGTGATTTTGAAACCTTCACTTATGAAAGGCTACAATATTTATATCAAACAATCCCATCTAAGAAAAATGTGCTGGAAAACACATGCCAATGTATGATTTTGCTCTTTCTTACCCCTCTAAGAATTGGAAGCATCTCATCAAACTCAGTAGTCACACCCATGTTGCAGAAAGAAGTACGAGATTCTTCACACTGTATTTTTGACACCTGATGGAAAAGGTATTGGTAGAGGGCAAAAAACCCACATTTGCAATACCTTGTTTAATAAAAAAAAAAAACCTCTGTATTTATTCATTAATGTTAGGGTTGCTATCATCTAAGCAAGTGGTAAAGATGAATTCACCAGCTATGTAATATTGTATGACTTCCATTGCCTTGTTTGGCAGTACTTAAAGTTGCTTTTAAGGCTGCCCCCACTAAGATGAAACAAACCTGCCAAAATATAAGGCAAACCAAGTGGTTCTTTTCATTGTGATCAAGGCAATGACATCCTCCTCTTCTCACAGATTTTTTTTCCCCCTTTGCATTTTCTGAAGTCTCCTCTCTATTCCTTCAGACTGAGGGCAATCACGTATCTGCCTTTTCCCTAAACATGTCTTATTTTCAGCCTGGGAATCTTGTTCAGTCAGACTTTTGAGTTTTTGAATTTTGCTGGTTTCCCCAGCTGTCTGATAAACCTGTTCTTAATGGAAAGTCAAATGATGTTTCAGGTATGCTATCCATGTGGCAGAGTGTGTTTGCAGTAGCTCGTGCACAGAGGTCGCATCACACGCTCGTGGCTGGGCTGCCCATGCCAGGGGCCTGTGGACAGAGTCACCATGCACACCGTGCTGTGCCACCTAGAAATTGTAACAGTCTGATGTTTTAAGGAAGTGTCTAACTTTCTGAATGTGGACAATATTGCATATGTACACCATGGATGGAAAGTCAATTCCAAGGGTGAGCACTACATCCCCTTTTTTTTTTCCCCTACAGTTCCCTTCTCTTCTGATTTCCATGAGCATTCTGTATAAAAGAGTTGGTACGGTGTCTTAAAAAGTAGAAAAATAACCATGATATATTGTTTCAGTTGGGATGAATGTTCATACCCTTTTAGACTATAAGCACGTTTACCTCTTTCCCCTCTTGGCATGAGGAATGATGGGGTGTTGCTAATGTGGTGCTCATGTTAGAACAGTATTAGGTCATAGGAAAACAAAATACAAGATGTTGTTCTGTATCCTGAACCCTAGAAAGCTCTACTATTCCTATCGGATATTCGTAGAATCATAGAATCATAGAATCATAGAATATCTCAAGTTGGAAGGGACCCATAAGGTTCATCAAGTCCAACTCCCTGCTCCTCGCAGGACTACCTAAAACTAAACGATATGACTAAGAGTGTTGTCTAGATGCTCCTTGAACTCTGACAGGCTTGGTGCTGTGACCACTTCCCTGGGGAGCCTGTTCCAGTGACCGACCACCCTCTCAGTGGAGAATCTTTTCCTAATGTCCAATCTGAACTTCCCCCAAGGCAGCTTCATTCCTTTTCCTTATGTCCTATCGCTGGTCACCAGAGAGAGGAGATCAGCACATCCCCCTCCACTGCCCGCCTTGAGGAAGTTGTAGACGGCGATGATGTCAGCCCTCAGCCTTCTATTCTCCAAGCTGAACCAACTAAGTGGCCTCAGCTGCTCCTCTTAAGTCTTGCCCTCGAGGCCTTTCACCATCTTGGTTGCCCTCCAGTGGACACAGTCTAACAGATTGATGTCCTTATATTGAGGCRCCCAAAGCTGCACACAGTACTCAAGGTGGGGCTGCACCAGTGCAGTGTAGAGTAGTATTCAAATTAATGCATAATAACTTCAACATATATCCCTCACTTTCCAATAAATCTTTCTGTGTAAACTGCATTTAATAAATACTGGAAGTTACCATGCACATTTGTCAACTGAGCAATGAGAACGCTGGCTGTCCAGAGGGACTGCATCATGAGGTCTGGCAGCTGAAGGGTGTCCTACTGAATCAAACCAATAATTCTGCTAGCTGATGAAAAAAAACATATTTATTGTTCAGACTTGGTTTCTAAAAGGGTCCATAATCCATGGACAAACTTCTTATGACTCTAAAAGCAATTAAGGACTCCTGTTTTTAACTCTCCTGTTTCGACTCCTCAGCCGTATTACACTGTGTTGGGAATGCATTTGGTGCACGTGCCACAAATTGGAGAGTAAGCAACATGTAAGCCAATGTAGGCAAGGAAGACAAGACTTTTTGCCTTTCCCCACTTGCCCTTGAAGCCTCTCTATCTCCATGACCATGTCCTGGATGCCAGGCCCTGCAGTGCAAGCTCAAAGACACAACAGTACAAGCCTCTCAAAACCTGTGTCCAATTGCTGGAAAGCCTTGATGGGGCTAAACTACAAGTTTGTGAGTTGGGATGATGCTGCTAGAACAGAGTGCTTTTTTTCTTCACCCAAATACATAAACTTGCCTACACAGAAGGCGAGGGGAGAGTTATTCAGTCAAACCCTATTTGTATTTGGGACAACACCCACCCCTGGCAACTGGAGTCTTCACTGCCTTTAGATGTAAGACCAATTGTTATCAGGCTCATGTCCTTTTACCATTATCTAGAAATTGGAAGGTATGCAAAACCAATTCAGTGCTTAATTTACTGAGCCTTATTAGAGAGTTTAAAAAAACTGTTCTTGTTGCTTGAGAGTAGGAATTTCTTATCTGTTTCAATATCCTGTTAAAATAAGGAGAGCTACTGCAATGAACCTGGTGCAGTTGTACCAGCACAGTAGCAGTAACCTAATACAGTACAGTTCAGCATGTCATTTTGTTAAAAATAAAGAGGGAGGATGGTAGAACACTCATGGAGGAAGCAAGCTACGTAATCATCCTCTAGTATTTAGATAGCTGAAACTTCTGCTTTTTCATGTGAATTTTAGGATTTTCCATAACCCCTGTCTGTAAGAGCTGTGTGAAAGACATGATTTTGTTGTATAACACCAAGGGAATATAGCCTCTACGGTATCACAGAGGACAGCACATCTCTGCTTCATTCTGGCTGTAACCAACAAGGTAACATGCATTGTAGCAATTTTTTCTCAATTTACTATAAATCAAGCAGTGGCATGATCTGCAAATAGCTCATTAACATGAAATACAGTTCTATGTATGTGGCAGACTATTGTTTTCTGCTAGCTGGCAGGTAATTGCTGGTAGAATTTTCCTCCATTATTTGATGCACTGACAGATCTGTCTGTATACTTTAGTTTTAATTGTAACATCTGTCCTAGATAACATGCTCAAAATCCAAGCCATAGTAACTGTTAATGTCTCTTTAATTCTCTTTCCCTCCGCTCAGTTACAAAAGGTCCTCTATTATTCTCTGCAAAACAACCACACGTGTGTTTGATTAACAGCGGAAGTTTGGCAGGATTGTTCCATCATTGTTTCACTCTGCCCCACTTGATGACTTGCAGTTACAGAATAGGTTGATCACCCTTGTAGCTGATAAGCTGGGAGTGCTGTCAAACGGAGCATCTCTGGTGGCTGAGCCTGAGCCACTCAGGACCAGTAGGAGGAAGTGGTGAGTGATGGTGGTGGGAGAGTCACTATGCAGGGGACAGAGGCCCTCATCTGCTGATCAGAATTGTCATCTAGAGAGGTTTGCTACTTGCTGGGGGCTTGCTTTCAGGACTTTGTGGAGAGGCGACTGAGGCCTAATCCAGCCTATTAGTCCCTACTGCTCTTCCACATAGACACCAATGATATGGACAGGGGTGACCTGGGAATTACCAAGTGTGTCTACAGGGCTCTGGGGGCAGTGCTCAACGGCATGGGGACGCAGATAGTGTTTGACTTGATCCTGCCAGTGAGGAGGAAGGGCATTAGGAGGACTCAGCAGATCTTATGGGTCAACTGTTCACATAGCTGGTGTTTGCAGTAGAGTTTCAGGTTCTACAACCATGRGACTCTCTTAGAGGGTCAAAAGCTGCTTGGAAGAGGTGGGACCCACCTGACTAAGTGGGGCAAAATTATCTTTCCCAACAGGCTGGACAAACTGGTAAGGAGAGCTTCCTCAACAAACAAGTGTGGAAGTTTTAGATCGGGTTAGGCAAGCCAAAAGCTCAGGGTGATGGGAACAGAAAGGACACAGTGATCAACAAAACAGGACTGAAGTGGAATTACTTAAAGCTTAAGCATATAAAGAGAGAAGTGCCTGCAGAACTGCTTTATGGGGGAAGCTCTCAAGCTTATACTGGGAATCAGCACACTTGGGTTGTGTGCTGGAGGAGTTGTACAGCCTCTATACTTGGAGGTTTTCAGCACCCGACTGGCTAAAACCTTGTGCATCCTGGTCTGAATTTGATGTTATACCTACTTTCAGCAGGAGGTTGAGCTAGATACCTCCTTAGGCCGCTTCCAAGCTGAATGATTTGATGATTCATGCCCACAGCTTGCATCATATTAAAAAGAAATTGATTAAAATACTGATGTTTTCAGATGGTCTTTATAGGCCACAGTCAGTACCTTCAAAAACAATAATTCATAATTGATGAAGTGTAAGATTCACCTCACCTAACTGGAGCCAGCTAAAAATTAGGTTCTCAATTTAAGCTTATTTTCTAGTCTCCCTTTTTAATTAGTATGAGTTTCTCTACTTACATGTAAGATAATGAAGTATCTCTAAAGGATAATCAATCTTATTTTTAGATAAATATTTAAGGTACATTTGGATGAATTATTCCCTGAAGTTGTCTGTGTTTCTTCATTTGTTGTTGAGAGCTGGCCTAGCTAGATTTGGCTGTATGCTTAGCTTAAAGATGTCTATTATTAAATGCAAGGAGTACTACCCTGAATTTAAGGTGTGCTGCACACTAAGTAGCCTTAGGTACTAAGTGTACCAAGGAGGTTTTCAAGTCCCAACTGGATGAAGCTTTGGGCAACCTGGTCTGCTCTCAGGTCTCACTCTGCTTTGAGCAGGATTTTGGACTAGAGATCTGAATTACCTTCCAACTTAAATGATCTTATGAATGAATGATCAAGCAGATGATGGGATAGTTTGTATTTCAGAGTATTCTCCAGCGAATCATTTTAAATCTGAAATCAGGCCATATCACAGTAACTTTCAAATACTTCTTAACAGTCTGTAGCTTTCTGTTATTTAAAAAAAAGAAAAAAAATTTGGAGATTTCATTTTCATGTGAGGACACTTCAGATTTTCTCAAACAGTGATAATAAAATGATTTTTTAAAGCTATTTGAAATTACTGCTTACAATATTTGATCTTTGTACTCCTGCCAACAGAAAATGTAGAAATGGGCAGTGTTGCTTTTTTTGCCTAGAACAGCTATGTATGTGAAAGGTGAAAAAATTATTCTCTCTGCATGTAGATTTCACTTTTAGGGACTTTTAAAAAGCAAACGTATTGCAGTGGAGAAAGAGTGTGGTTTACAGTAGTCCTGTATTATCAGCATGCCATTTTACCTTTCCTCTAAATTTGATCCTGACTGCTATATTAGTAATTCTTAGAATAAAATCATATTTCATTTATTTAATAGACAATGGCTACACTAATTTTTTATCTCTGCTGTTTTAATGTTCATTGGGGGAAAGAAGAATTCATTATGTCTTAACGTGCACATTTCACGTTCAGGTAAAAATATTAAGCAGACAGTATCTGGAAAATATCAGTTTTCTAAATGCTTATTGTTTTAAGCACTATTTGATAGCCATCTAATAAAAGATTCATTTGAATTTGTACTAGAGGACTGAATCATAGGCAAGAGACCAAGAGAACACAAAATAAAATGGAATTCTTGTCTTTCCTATGCCGAAAAAGATGTGAATCGAGGCAGCTTTTTCGGGTCCAAGCACCATAGAGACTGCTGTGATATGACCCAGTGACAGGACAAAGGAGTCTTGAAAAATATGGAGTATTGAGACTAAACAACTCTGTTTTTTTGGTGAATTGTTGATTTACAGGAAAATACCATTTTGATCACCAACAACAGAAATTAACATTTCAGCTGAAAAAATGAAAACCATGTTATTTAGAAAAATGATAAATATGTAAACTCTTGTGGATTTTTTTGGTGGTTTCACAAGAAACTTTTTTTGTAACTGCTTACAGAGCTATTGAGGGAGATCCTCCTTCATAACTTGTTCTATATAGCCTGTGAGAGCTATTATACCACATATATGGGAGAGTAACACAGAAACTTTTTTCCATATGAGCAATGATATCAGAACAATGATAAAAGTCAAGATCTCAACTGCAGCCTCTGAACTACTGGACTTCGGAGTATTCTCAGTTTCTCCTGTTTGAGTTTCTCCATTTGGTATAAAACAGCGTTATAGCAGATATCATTTCAGTGCTCTGGTCACCAAGCTGCAGAATTATTGTCCCTTTTTTTAAAAATTGCTCCAATATATACCCACATTATTAATATATTCCTTCGCTTTTATTAAAACTGCTCAGAAATAAAATACAAAGACGACTACTTAAAATCATTCCAGTCAAGGAAAATATTCCACTTAATGAAAAACTTTTTTWAAAAAAACATTATATTAATTTAGTCTCTTCTCTCTGCTCATTTTGTGCAATATAAATCAGATTCGTGGTGATGGTGACTTCATCCTAAAAGGTGGAAGTGGAAGTTACCCTATTCTCCCAGTTTAAAAGGTAAAAGTCTAAGTTTTATTAGTGATTAAAAAAAAAAAAAAATATTGCTGAGAGAGAGGCAAAAGTAATAAATGTTTGATATTTTCATTGAGGAAAACATAAAAAAAATCTCAGTCTCAAAAATCTCAAAAATAGCCATTAAAATAATTATTTTGATTTTTTTGTTGTTTCTAGTTTTTGTCTTCATTATTCTACTCAGGTGTTTTAGTAGAGTGTAGGTATAATGATTCCTTCCTAGCTAGGTCTTTTGATTCAATTTCATGTCCACACCCTGATTCATGGCTTGATCAATCACACCTTTTTTGGCACCTTGTCCTCACAAGCATTCCTCACTTTCTGATTCTTCTTCTTGTGTCTGTATCTGAGACATATCCAGCATAACTCTTAATGAATTTATAGTAGATTTATGTCTTCCCATTGAACAGCTCTGAAATATATCAGTTCTAGCATAACATGATGCCTTTTCATAAGAGGTTATGCTGTCCTCAATTCCCATCTTTACTTTCTGGTACACCTTTGACATAGTCCTTTTCACAAATCTCTCAGTACTAGCTACTTCAATCCAATATGGCACCTCCTCTTAGAAGTTGTATAGCATGATCAAAACAGAGCTTTGAAAAAATCTTTCAGGTCTTTCATCTAGTTCTTAACTCACAGAAGTGTGAAGTCTCTGTCCACTGCTTGTAGTGGCTGAATAAAAATTTCCTAGTAGTTTTGTTCCACATGATCATCACTGAAGACAAAATTGTGCTGTGCAGAAGTGCAAAAGCAAACAAGGCTGTGAATAAAATAAATACAACCCACCCCAAACCCTGCTGTTCTCAATAGCCCTTGAATGTTCTTGCTTTAAAAAACCAAAAGAAACAAAAATTCCTGCCACAGCTAAAGTACTCAAACCTAAACATTTTCAGCACCTCCTAGTGCTACATTTTGTCAGAGGCCAGAAGATTAAAATGATTACACAGCTACTGCGCCAGCAATGTTTTCTGTGCAGTGGGATGAAAACAGTTTCTGAAAGGTGGCATGCGAGTGACCTTCATAGTTTGTCTTTTCCATTGCAGTAAAGTAACATTGATGTTAGCTCTCTCTTCTAGACAATGAGAAAATAACCCAAATGAAAAAGAGTAGCTTCTTCATGACCTTATAGATACCATAGGTTTTGTCAATTGTTTCATTATCCTTTTAAATTAATTGACATAGAATTTAATTGAAATCTTATGTTAACATAAACTTTTTGTTAGCATAGAATCTTAAATAAAGTTTCTTAGGCATCTTTGAATCTGGGGAGTGGAATTGAGGAAGATGGAAACATCATCATATGCCATTCTCTTTGTGACAATAATTCTTCTTCAGTTCATTACTAAAAAGCTGGTATTGTACTTAGAAAGTATTCCAGCTTCAATCAGCCATTGTAAAATGTTCTTATACTTAAAGGCTACTTTCAGGCAAAAATTTGGCCCCCAAGCTTCTTCAGGGCAGATTATATGGAACCTGGATAATAAAAATTTAATGTTAGAAATTTGTTCAATATATTTCAAAATCTACAATATGAGAATGAGAATTCTAGAATTCCTATTTCAAAATTATATTTTTACCTTTCAATGTGATGATAATATTGTCTATAACATGTTTTCAACTGTTGTAGGTAATTGATACATTTCATTTATTTATTGAGCAGATACCAATTATCTTTTTTGCACTTAGAACCATTTGGTGATGTTGTGATTGATTCAATATTTTTTTTGTGTTCTTGCACACCTGATGTTATGAGTCATTGAATAAAAGGCCAGTGAACAAAGGAAGACAGAATTTCCCATTTGGCTTCATTGCCATCTGTCTTTATCAGGGTACAATGTAATAGCTATAAATACACAGGCTCCATAGAAAATGGCGCAGGATGTGGAACTAAATGTTAGATAGCCTATGACACATCTACCAAAAAGGGACACTTAACAAGCCATTCTATAAAGCGACAAAAGAAATCTCAAAAGAGGGGCACTTGAATAAATTTCCAGCCATGTGTTTTAAGTATCAAATACATGAGAAATACTTAATGTAAAATTCCTTAACACCTCCGCCTCTGATAAATAACAAAAAAGATAATGATAAACCTGGACAAAACCAAATAATTTATTAAGTGCTTGTGAAAAATTAGCTCTTTTTATACAAGAAAGCACCATCAAAGTTTATTCTTTACAGATTATTTTTCCTTTAAAAAGAACTTCTGGCCAAGGCCAAAGGGGAAATACCTCAAAATCAGTTTTACAAGTTGTCCACAGATCTCTCTTTTTAAGAAAAAGATTGTCCCAGTATTGTAAGGAAAGTTTATGTTTTCAGTACAAAAGTTTTTCAACTGTATTCACTTGTGAAGTCTTCTGCATGTGTCGCGAAATACTGATTTAGGATCCTGCCGACCATGTCAATTTGTCGTGAATGACTGGTTTTGAGGCCGCTTAAAGAATCACTGGCGAGGCTATCAGCAAAAATGATTTTAATAGAAATTTACAAAAGCGCAACTTGACAGAATTCAATGGCAAGTTTCACTCTATTACTTATTACATGGATTAAGTATACACAGAAAAATTGTGTCAGAATTGTATTGGAATGATTTGCACAGAGATTGAGGACAAAGGGTAAGGAGACCCTCCCACTGAGTCATGAGTTTCGGAGAAGACCCTGCTGGATCCAATCTTAGTCTCAGACTTCGACAATGGTTTATGTCTAATACAAGAAGGCTAAGGAGATCCTCCCATTGAGTCACAAGGTTCAGAGTAGACCCCCTTTCCTTCTAAACTCCTTCTCAGAGAGGAATCTGGGTGTGGCTGGATCTACCCCTAGTCTCAGACCTCGTCAACGGTTTATGTCTAAGGGGTTATAGGTGTTTAGCAGCAGTCTAAAGTTCATTCACAGTTTTAAGCTGGATCACAAGATTTTAGCAGCACTTAGTCATTGACTAATTTAACATTTACAAAGTGAGTTAATAAGGTCTACTACAATCACAACAGTGACTTAATTACAGATTATGCTTACTATTGGTTATCTAAATCAATTCACACACACAAGGGCCCAAAGCTAGATAAAGGTACCTGTTAAAAATTCCCCTCGAATGTCGTGAAATACTCACGCTCAATGTCTTGGCATTTCTCTACGGGCGAAGGGTTGAGCCCCGAGGAGTGTCTCGGCCGAAGAGTGTTTCAGCCCAGGTCCCAACAGTCCTCCGAATATTGCAAACTCAAGAGTTTGTGAGCTCTGAGAGGCGTCCCACTCAGAGGGAGACTCTGGGCGCAGCCCGCTGCAGACCAGGAGAGCTCAAAGGGTCTCACTTAGACCACTGTTTATAGGTTTGCAAGATGATTGGCTCTAGTCATCTGTAAACTTCTATGCTGGCCACAGTCCAAGGTGGTAGTTTCGGCAACAATGGTGCCGCTCCACTTGGGTTACGACTCAGATAAGTGTGTCAGGGGATGATGAATTATCCCCACTCTCGTCTCCCACCTGGGTTAGGTAACAGGAGTTCTGGTATGGTCAGTGCCGTTCCCCCACTTCAGCCATGCAAGAGTTCTGGGTACAGTCAAGGGACGCTTCACCACCCAGCTCATTACACAAAGGCCAAAGTTTATGAGGAGTTTCTGGGATCATAGAGTGGCTCAGGAGAGAGCGGGGGAAGGAATGCACCACCACAATGTGTCATGTGTAGAAGTAATTTATTCTAGTCTTCTAGGTCTGTACCTTAGAAGACTATTCTACATATGCTTGGTGTGCTGGTTTTGGCTGGGTTAGAGTTAATTTTCTTCATAGTAGCTAGTATGGGGCTATGTTTTGGATTTGTGCTGGAAACAATGTTCATAATACAGAGATGTTTTCGTTATTRCTGAGCAGTGCTTACATAGAGTCAAGGCCTTTTCTGCTTCTTACCCCACCCCACCAGCAAGTAGGCTGGGGGTGCACAAGAAGTTGGGAGGGGACACAGCTGGGACAGCTGACCCCAACTAACCAAAGGGATATCCCATACCACTGGGCATATGACATCATGCTCAGCAATATAACTAGGGGGAAGGTTGGCCGAGGGGCTGCTGCTCCAGGACCAGCTGGGCATCGGTCAGTTGGTAGTGAGCAATTGTTTTCATTTGCATCACTTGTCTTTCTTGGGTTTTATTTCTCTCTCTTTGTTATTTTCCTTTTCATTACAATTTATTATTATTATTATTATTATTATTATTATTATTTATTCCAATTATTAAACTGTTACTATCTCAACCCACGAGTTTTCTCACTTTTACCCTTCCGATTCTCTTCCCCCATACCTCTGGGGGAGAGTGAGTGAGTGCTTAGCTGCTGGCTGGAGTTAAACCAGGACAGTCCTTTTTGACACCCAACATGGAGCATGAAGGGTTTGGGTTTGAGATAATAATAGATTAATCAAAGCATATTAAGGAATTTATATCTGTTAACAGTCGCGGATCATGATGTTGATTCATCTGTTCTCTATATTAGTTTATCTGATCTGCACCATGCTCTTTTTTTTGCTGTACATGTTAAAGATTGGTGTTGGCTTTTGCAGTTTGTTGTGCTCTGTAGTGATTAGTGATGTTTTGCCTGGGAGATTTGTTATTAAAATACTGGTCTTGAGCTTAATCTGGTATTTGGGCTCGGTACTGAAGCCATTACTGTACTTTGGGTACCATCTCATGGGGACAATTAACAATTATACTTCTTCCTCTGAGAGGTTTTTTGTGGAGGAAATACAGAATGTCACCTTTGCTACCTTCTTCTGTGATGTTTTCTCCCTCGTTACAATAACTTCTCAGTATCTTGAACATCCTTGGGTAGTTAAAATACTTCTATTGGTATTTCTTGGAAATATTGCTTTGGTTTTGTCTAAGGTTAACAAGCAATTTAGGAATATGACCCAGGCTCTGCGAGAGTATGGTCATGGGTGGCACGGCATGTGGGAGAATATGGGCAAGTATCTAGAGAAATTCTTACCTCCAACTTCACTCCTGAACAACTACAGGATCCCAATGAAGTGATAGAATGTTTGAAAAAAAAATGCTGAGGCTATTCCAAAGAGGCATAGCTTAGTGCACTGTGTTGGGCCCTGGTCAGCATCTACCAAACACTGCTCGATATTATGCAGCACTCTCAGGGAGAAGAGAGGGAAAACATATCAACAGAGACTATGGCTCAACCAGATACTATATCAGTCACCCCTGTAACTAAAAAGAAACAATGGAAGCAGAAGTCAGCTCATTTAGTAAGGGATGAAGAAGCTTCTCCTAAGAGGGAACAGGAGAAAGAATCAGAAAAGGCAGCCTGTTCTGCAGCAGAGCAGTCACAAGAACAGGAAGAGGAAGAGACTGAAATCATAAATGAGACAGAAACCACCCGATCCCTATCTCTGAGTGAGCTGAGATATATGCAAAAAGATTTTAGCTGTCAACCAGGTGAGTTAATTCTCAGCTGTTTGCTCCGATGCTGGGATATTGGGGCCAGTAGTCAGGAATTAGAGGGTAAGGAAGTCTGGCAGCTAGGATCCCTTGCTAAGGATAAGGCCATTGACAAAGGGATCGGAAAAAAGACAGGAATCCTCAGTCTTTGGCGGCGACTCCTGTCAAGTGTGAATGACAGGTATTCCTTCAAGGAAGAACTTGCAAATTCCCAAAGCAAATGGACCAACATTGAGGGAGGTATCCAGTAACTGAGGGAATTAGCTGTGTTGGAGGTGATCTATAACAACCTGGCATCCAAAGACCGTGATGAAATCTGTTGCACGTGGTCCACGTGGCGAAAGTTTGTACGAAATGCATTGACATCATACACCCACACCCTAGTGATGATGAGCTGGACAGACATGGAGGCACCAACTATCGATGAACTGGCCAGACAGCTCCGAGAATACAAAGATAATCTCGCTTCCTCCATGTGGGCCTGTGTCTTGGCTGTGGACAGACTGACCCAAAAAATGTCCAAGCAAGCCGAGAAGGGTAGGTCTTCCTCATGCACTCCAACCAAGGCCTCAGCTATTAAGAGTCAGCCTTTTTCTCTTCAAGGGAAAAGGTACTGGTGGCACACACCATGTGCAGCGCTGTGGTTCTTCCTGCATGACCAGGACATGAGGAAGTAGGAGGGTGAACTTACCTGGAGACTAGAAGATCAGGTACAGGAACTGCAAGAAAAAACAACAGCCAAAAAGCATCCATCCAGGAAAATTACTGCTGCAGCATCTGTTGGGCAGAGTAGAAGGTCTGATAGTACTTTTAACTCTGATGAAAGGACTTCTGTTTTGCAGTTACAAAAATCAAGTAATGAAGACTCCAACCAGAGAATAGAGGGGCCCTGCCTTTGGCCGGGCAGAGGAAAGGGACAATGGGGTTTACTGGACTGTGTGGATTCGATGGCCTGGCACATCAACCCCACGGGAGTATAAAGCTCTAGTGGACACCGGTACACAGTGTACTCTAATACCATCAGATTACAAAAGGGCAGAATCCATCTGTATTTCTGGAGTGACAGGGCGATCCCAAGAACTGCCTGTGTTGGAGGCTGAGGTAAGCMTAACTGGGAATSAGTGGCAAAAGCATCCTATTGTGACTGGTCCGGAGGCTACCATATCCTTAGCATAGACTGCCTTAGGAGAGGGTACTTCAAAGACCCAAAAGGGTACAGGTGGGCTTTTGGTACAGCTGCCTTGAGTGCGGAGAAGATTAAACAGCTGGTCTAGCTTGCCTGGTCTCTCAGAGGATCCATCTCTGGCAGGGTTGCTGCAGGTTAAAGAACAGCAGGTGCCAATTACTACCATGACAGTGCACCAGCGACAATATTGCACCAATCGAGACTCCCTGGTTCCCATCCACAAGTTCATCCGGTGTCTGGAGAGTCAAGGAGTGATCAGTAAGATTCATTCACCCTTTAATAGTCCAATAGGGCCAGTGCAAAATCCTAACAGAGAGTGGAGGCTAACAGTGGACTATCAAGGCCTGAACGAAGTCATACCAACGCTGAGTGCTGCCGTACCAGACATGGTAGAACTCCAGTATGAACTGGAGTCAAAGGCCACCAAATGGTATGTAACAACTGATATCACCAAAGCATTTTTCTCAATCCCTCTGACAGCAGAGTGCAGGCCACAGTTTGCTTTCACGTGGAGGGGCATCCAGTACACCTGGAATCAACTGCCCCAGGGGTGGAAACACAGTCCTACCGTTTGTCATGGATTGATATAGACTGCACTGGAACAGGGTGAAGATCCTGAACACCTGCAGTATATTGATGACATCATTGTGTGGGGCAACGCAGCAGAGGAAGTGTTTGAGAAGGGGAGAAGAATAATCCAGATTCTTTTGAAAGCTGGTTTTGCTAAACAAAGGTCAAAGGACCTGCACAGGAAATCCAGTTTTTTAGGAATAAAATGTCAAGATGGACATCGTCAGATCCCGATGGATGTGATCAACAAAATAACAGCTAAGTCTTCACCAACTAACAAAAAAGAAACACAAGCTTTCTTGGGTGTCATGGGTTTTTGGAGAATGCATATTCCAGCTTATAGTCTTATCATAAGCCCTCTCTATCCAGTGACCTGGAAGAAGAATGACTTTGAATGGGGCCCTGAGCAGCAGCAAGCCTTTGAACAAAGCAGTAGCACTTGGGCCAGTCCGGGAAGGACAAGATGTGAAAAACATGCTTTACACCTCAGCCAGGGATAACAGCTCTACCTGGAGCCTCTGGCAGAAAGTGCTTGGAGAGACTCAAGGTCGACCCCTGGGGTTTTGGAGTCGGGGATATTGGGGACCTGAAGCCCATTACACTCCAACTGAAAAAGAAATATTAACATATAAAGGAATTTGAGCTGCTTCAGAAGCGGTTGGTACTGAAGCACAGCTCCTCCTGGCACCCCGACTACCCGAGCGGGGCTGGATGTTCAAAGGGAGGGTCCCCTCCACACATCATGCAACTGATGCTAYGTGGAGTAAGTGGGTCRCACTGATCACACAACGGGCCCGAATAGGAAACCCCAGTCGCCCAGGAATCTTGGAAGTGATCATGAACTGGCCAGAAGGTAAAGATTTCAGAATATCCCCAGAGGAGGAGGTGACGCGTGCTGAGGAGGTCCCACTGTATAATAAACTACCAGAGAATGAGAAGCAATATGCCTTGTTCACTGATGGGTCCTGTCATATTGTAGGAAAACATCAAAGGTGGAAAGCTGCTGTATGGAGTCCTATACGACAAGTCGCAGAAACTGCCGAAGGAGAAGGTGAATCGAGTCAGTTTGCAGAGGTGAAAGCCATCCAGCTGGCTTTGGATATTGCTGAATGGGAAAAATGGCCAGCACTTTATCTTTATACTGCCTCATGGATGGTGGCAAATGCCCTGTGGGGGTGGTTGCAGCAATGGAAGCAGAACAACTGGCAGTGCAGAGGCAAACCCATCTGGGCTGCTGAATTACAGAAGAATATTGCTGCTCGGGTAAAGAACCTGGTTGTAAAAGTATGTCACGTAGATGCTCACGTACCCAAGAGTTGGGCCACTGAAGAACATCAAAACAATGAGCAGGTGGACCAGGCTGCTAAGATTGAAGTGGCTCAGGTGGATCTGGACTGGCAACATAAGGGTGAGCTATTCATAGCTCGATGGGCCCATGACATGTCAGGACATTTAGGAAGGGATGCAACATACAAATGGGCTCGTGATCGAGGGGTGGACTTGACTATTGATGCCATTGCACAAGTTATCCATGAATGTCAAACATGCGCCATAATCAAACAAGCTGAGCGGCTAAAGCCTTTTTGCACTAGAGGATGATGGCTGAAAAATCAAGCCTGGCAGATTGATTATATCACACTACCACGAACCTGCCAAGGCAAGCACCATGGTGGAAGCGACTACCGGATGGTTGGAAACATATCCTGTGACCCATGCCACTGCCCAGCATGCTTTCTTGGGCTTGAAAAGCAAGTTTTATGGCAACACAGCACCCCTGAAAGAATTGAATCGAAGGGACTCATTTCTGAAACAACCTCATAAACACCTGGGCCAAGGAGTATGGCATTGACTGGGTGTATCACATCCCCTATTATGCACCAGCCTCTGGGAAAACTGGACGATACGATGGACTGTTAAAAACTACACTGAGAGCAATGGGTGGTGGTACATTCAAGCATTGGGATACATATTTAGCAGAAGCCACTGGGCTAGTTAACACTAGAGGATCTGCCAGTCAATCTGGCCCTGCTGAATCAAAACCCATGCACACTGTGGAAGGAGATAAGATCCCCATAGTACATATAAGGAACTTGTTGGGAAAAACAGTCTGGGTTATTCCTTCCTCAAGAAAGGGTAAACCTGTTCGTGGGATTGGTTTTGCTCAAGGACCTGAGTGCACTTGGTAGGTAATGCAGAAGGATGGGGGAGTCCTATGTGTACCTCAAGGTCATTTAATCCTGGGTGAAAATAATCCATGATTTGAGTTGCATGTTATGGGAATTACTGTAGCAGGAACCCCTTGTTGCTAGCCAGGCTAGGAGCAAGGGGAGGAGTTCTTTGCAATGTTAAACCCTATAACCTGGCCCAAGGGGACTAGGGGTGGATATTGTAATGGATATACCTTTAAATTGTTGTAACCCGTGATTTGGGTTTTATGTTATAGGAATTACTATAACAGGAACCACTCAAACCAATGGAGGACAAGCCTTACAAGAAGCAGTGAAAGTGCGGCAGTGACCCAACCTGAACTGGCTTTGGTGCCCAATAACTCCATGCAACACACCACCTCTACTGTCCTGAGTGACCATCATAACAGATGGAGCCCAAAGTCATGGACTAAATGAACTCAATAGACATTTTGTGGGCATTTTATAGACATTTCACAGGGGTGGTCCATGGACTAAGGGAATGGTATCTGTGTATTATATCAAAGGATGGGAAGGGTGGTGGTGGTTAATGAGGTTGTATTGGATAGTGTGGGACCTCAGCATGACATAAATGGTATAGAATAAGGGGTGGAGAATGTGCTGGTTTTGGCTGGGATTGAGTTAATTTTCTTCATAGTAGCTAGTATGGGGCTATGTTTTGGATTTGTGCTGGAAACAATGTTCATAATACAGAGATGTTTTCGTTATTACTGAGCAGTGCTTACATAGAGTCAAGGCCTTTTCTGCTTCTTACCCCACCCCACCAGCAAGTAGGCTGGGGGTGCACAAGAAGTTGGGAGGGGACACAGCTGGGACAGCTGACCCCAACTAACCAAAGGGATATCCCATACCACTGGGCATATGACATCATGCTCAGCAATATAACTAGGGGGAAGGTTGGCCGAGGGGCTGCTGCTCCAGGACCAGCTGGGCATCGGTCAGTTGGTAGTGAGCAATTGTTTTCATTTGCATCACTTATATTTCTTGGGTTTTATTTCTCTCTCTCTGTTATTTTCCTTTTCATTACATTATTATTTTTATTTTTTTCATTATTTTCTTCATTTTCATTATTTTCATTATTTTCATTATTATTTTATTTCAATTATTAAACTTTTTTTATCTTAACCCATGAGTTTTCTCACTTTTACCCTTCTGATTCCCTTCCCCCATCCTGCTGGGGAGGGGAGCGAGTGAGCGAGCGAGCTTAGTTGTCGGCTGAGGTTAAACCACGATACTTGGTCTACTCAGAAGAAACTAATGATAGGATTTTAAGAGCAGTATAATTTCTTAAAAAGCTTTCTGCCCTCTTTTTTTTTTTCCTTTTTTTTTCCCAAAAGGAACACAATTAATTTTACTCAAATTTATATCCAAGTGATTTTGTCCCATTTTGATAATACAGTATTTTTACTGCCTTACCTTTTATAACCTATAATAAATAACATATCTATGTAATACAGAATACACTTAGATACTCTCCTGTAATTGCAAATTGTGTTTATATTACGTTTTAGTGGCACAAATAGGTATTGAAGATTGTGCAGAACAGTACTATCACAATACATAGCTGTATTCCCAGAGCAATGGGGGGTCAAGAATTTATCATTAATACTCACATGGATGCATTCAAAAGCTATTTAGACTTAATAACTCCTGCTTAGCAGAGAATCCAGAATGTAGTTGTCCTCAATTCATTTGTAAGGGATGTTTAGCAGAGGTTCAAGGATGTCTCCAATCAATCTTGCTCTGTAAGGAGAAGGAAATATTTCCACTGCAGGCAATATGGCAGTCTGGGCCCAGATCACATCTCCGCACAGCTCCACAAGCACTTTGTAGATGTATTAACTTGCTTGCAGCTGAGATGATGGCTATCTGTGGATGTGTCCATTTCTATGTGCATTTGTGTAGACAAGAAGCTTCTTAAGCCAAATTTCTGACGATCTAAGCTATAACATTGCTTTTAAATTATATTTTTCATAGATAAAAAGGAAATGCAAAATATTCCTGACACATGGCTTTTCACACATATGCCCTCACTTCACACAGTACAATTAATTCAGTATGGACTATTGTGTTTATTTAGAATAGACTTTTTTCCCCCTTCTTTCCAGCAACGACTGAATTACTTGCTAAGAATGTATTAAAAAAAAATTCTATTCAGTGCTGTCTCAAAAAAATATAAGTTAATCATTATTATCACCGGTTGGAAATGATTAGTGGCATTTTATATACTGGTATACATTCTCTTTGTATATAAGATTAATTGAAAACTTACATAGGAAAGGTACTGCTGTCAGAATCATCAGATAAATATATGCTAAAAAATATTTCAATAAAGAAGAATGTGAAGAGTGAGATTAAAACAAACCAGCTACTGCAACCTCTGTCAAAACCTGGACCTATGAGGAGGTGATCATTCTGGGGTCCTTCACTTTGGCACATTTGGCAGCTAACAAAGTTATCCCTCTTACAAAGTATTAGCACTGCAGAATTTACATGGGGACCTCATCATACTCGCATGAAATCAGTGTGATTTTTGCCATCAGATTCAAGAAAAAGAAAACATTAAGTAGTCCACATATCAGATTTTAGGATATAAAGTAGCTTAAACTGAACATTCATAGCTTCTCTTTGAAGCCTGTCTGAATATTTTGCTTTAATTTCAAAATATAAACACATGAAAATATTTGTATTTTTTATGAGGATGGAAGAAGAGGGAGATTATTTTCTTTTCAGTTATTAGTCTATTTACAAGTCTTTGAAAAGATTAAATTGAGGCATTTCTTAATTAAATAGTTCATTCAAGCAGACAATATAACAATAAAAGTATATATCAAATACACATCAAATACAAAGAAGTTATCAGAACACATGCACACAAAGAAGACCAATAGAGCTTTGTCAAGTATCAGGGCTTAAAATCATTAAATATCCCTGAAAGAAGAAAGTCCAAAGTGCATGAGGAAAAGTATATATTCATGAGATACAAACACTAAACCCTAACGGCAGCTCAGCACGCGTATGTGGGCACACATGCACCGTGCTACCATCCTGGTTATTCCTGTGTTGTGGTTTAACCCAGCAGGCAGCCAAACACCACACAGCCGCTCGCTCACGCCCTGCCCCACAGTGGGATGGGGGAGAGAATTGGAAAAAAAAAAAAAGTAAAATTTGTGGATTGAGATAAAGACAGTTTAATAGGACAGAAAAGGAAGGGAAATACTACTACTAATAATAATAATGGTAGAATATACAAAATAAGTGATGCACAATGCAATTGCTCACCACCCACCAACCGATGCCCAGCCTGTTGCCAAGCAGCGATGCCCCTCCCCGACCAACCCCAGTTCATGTACTGAGCATGACGTCATATGGTATGGAATACCCCATTGGACAGTTGGGCTAGCTGTCCTGGCTATGCTCCCTCCCACCTTCTTGTGCACCTGGCAGAGCTCGGGAAGCTGAAAAGTCCTTGACTAGTGTAAACATTACTTAGCAACAACTAAAATATCAGTGTGTTATCAACATTATTCTTGTACTAAATCCAAAACATAGCACTATACTAACTACTAGGAAGAAAATTAACTCTATCCCAGCTGAAACCAGGACATCCTGTAAGCACAGGAATAGGGCTTACAAGAACATCAGGTACATAAAATCCAACAAAGCTCCATCCTTACAAATTCCACATGGATGCATCAGAGTTCTTTTAATGACTCCCATCCAGCAGTCTTAACACTTTACTAAGCACAAAAACATCAGTCCCTGATGTACCAAGAACTTATTCTGAAAGCAGCCAAGTTAGGCTTTCTACCCTTCCCTCATTCCTGTTATGCATTTGATTTAAATTGGTTTTTTATTAAAAAAAAGAAAACAACTATTTTTAATACATGAATCTTCTCAGCTCAAGAAGCAGCAAATGAAAGTATTTTCTCACAAACCTTACATTTTAATAGTAATATTCACTTTTAATAGTAATAATCACTTTAATAGTGATGACCTTACAAATATTAAAACAGAATGCTGTTGAACAGAATTTGCCCTGAAAATACACATGACCACCAACTCAGGCCCCTGCCCCTCTGGTCTGGCTGTGACCAGCACCGGGGGACAGGACACTCCCTTTGACACATTGGTGTGTCCCAGTCCTGGCTGGTGGCCTAGCAGTGCCACCTGGGACTCAACCTTCCTCACGGTGCTAGGCATACATGGCTGTGTTCCCACTAAGGTGTTAACATTTTCATTATTTATTGCTTTCTAACTCTCATGGTTGGCACCAGTTGCTAATGGCTTCATTGGTCATGTAGTGCCAGGTCAACCTCTTTTACTTTGTCTATATCTAAAGCCAATTAATGGTCATTTCCTGTGTTACTGTCACCTTCTGGCCTCCCATCCCCATAGGAGTTCAACTGTGCTCTTTGTTTTGTCCCCATTGTCCTGGTTTCGGCTGGGATAGAGTTAATTTTCTTCCTAGTGCTGTGTTTTGGATTTAGTATGAAAAGAATGTTGATAAGACACTGATGTTTTTAGTTGTTGCTAAGTAGTCTG